>CM069134.1:79841598-79911271 GCA_035221665.1 Okamejei kenojei
CTGGAGGGGGGTGGGCGAGGGAGAGGGTTGGGTTGTTGTGGGGAGGGGAGAGAGAGGGAGAGGGGGTGTACGTGGGTGAGGAGAGGGGTGGGGAGTGGGGAGAGTGGGAAAGGGAGGGGGCTGAGAGGGGTAGCGGGGTTAGTGCAAGAGGGTGGGGGTAGGGGGAAGGGGGGAGAATGGTGTGGGGGGATGGATGATGGAGGGGTGTAGAGGGAAGGAAGGTTGTTAGGGGCGAGTAGGGAAGGGGGGTTGGGATGAGAGTGGGGTGGGAGGAGGATGGGGAGAGGGGGAGGAGAGGGAGTTGGAGAGGGGGGAATGGTAGGGGAGGGAGAGGGGTGGTGGGGGAGGGGTGAGAGAGGTGTGGGGAGGGTGGGAGGGGAAAGAGTGGGGGGATGAGGGGGAGGGGGGTAGGGGGCTCAGTCCATCTTTCCCTCTTCTTTACACCCCCTATATCTTCCTCTCCCTTATTCCCACACTCTCCATCCTCCACCTCCCCCATTCCCCCCTCTACCTCCCCTCCCTCAATCCCCCCACTTCCCCTCTTCACCTCCCAGGATCTCGCCTGTCCCCGGTAACCTCCGTTTCTGCAGAACTTGCTCGTTCACAGAGGGGGACACAGAACAGGAAACATTGGATGGGACCAGCGGGAGGGAGAAGGAGTCCGAGAGCCAACTGTCAGCGCGCACGGGGCGAGGGGGGGGGGTGCGGGGGTGTTGGGACGTAACTTGCATCATGACGCGCAGCCATTGATAACTGGACAGCTGACGTAGCCATGTTAAATCGCTCTTAGGCTAGTGACGTTGTGTGGTACGTGTTGACCCAGTGACGCGAGCGTTGACAGTTAGTCGGGACCGGCGATAATATCTGCGAGCGTCGACAGTGTGGTCTGAGCGCCCAGGCAGTGAGCATTGACAGTTGGTCGGGCAGCCCAGGAGGATGAGTCGACTGTTGGGGTACGTGGAGGAGTGAGCTCGTAAAATGATGATTGGCATAGAGGGGGTGGGGGGGGGGGGCAGAGTTCGACGTGGATATGCTTTTCCATTAAGGGTAGGGAAGATTCAAAAAAGAGGGCTGACTTGCGAATTAGCGGGACGGAAGTTTTTTTTTGTTTTTTTTTTTTTGTTTTTTTTTTTTTTTTTTTTTTTTTTTTTTTTTTTTTTTTTTTTTTTTTTTTTTTTTTTTTTTTTTTTTTTTTTTTTTTTTATTTTTTTTTTTGGGGTAGCGTCGATGAGCACGGGAACTTCTTTACTCAGAGGGTGGTGGCTGTGTGGAATGAGCTTCCAGCAGAAGTGGTGGAGGCAGGATCGATTTTAACATTTAAAAGTAAAGTGGATAGGTATATGGACCGGAAGGGAATGGAGGGGTATGGTCTGAGTGCAGGTAGATGGGACTGGGGGAGAACAAATGGTCGGCACGGACTAGAAGGGCCGAGAGGGCCTGTTTCCGTGCTGTAATTGTTATATGGTTATATGATATTCAAACCGGCTAAAACGGATATTCGCGAAATAGAACCCAGACGAATCAACCTGAGAGTTTTAAATATATAGATAGATAGATAAGATAAATTCAAATGAAATTACATTCACCCTATATATTGAACACATTAATATTATTTAAATTAAAGTAACAAAAGTACCCATTTAGTAAAGGTTGGTGACTCAATTTAAGTGAATGGGACCATGGTCGATTTAGCTCTTAGGGCTAAAGGAATCAAGAGATATGGGGGGAAAGCAGGAACGGGGTACTGATTTTAGATGGTAGACAAAAATGCTGGAGAAAGTCAGCAGGTGAGGCAGCATCTATGGAGCGAAGGAAATAGGCAACGTTACGGTTCAAAACCCTTCTTCAGACTGATGTGAGGGTGGGGGGGACGAAAAAATGAAGAGGTGGAGCCAGTGGGCTGAGGGAGAGCTGTGAAGGGGAGGAGAAAGTAGGGACTACCAGAATTGGAGAAGTCAATGTTCATACTGCTGGGGTGCAAACTGCCCAAGCGAAATATGAGGTGCTGCTCCTCCAATTTACAGTGGTCTTCACTCTGGCCATGGAGGAGGCCCAGGACAGAAAGGTCGGATTCGGAATGGGAGGTGGAGTGCAGTGTGAGCCACCGGGAGATCAGGTTGGTTATTGCGAACCAAGCGGAGGTGTTCGGCGAAGCAATCACCAAGCCAATCTCACCGATGTGGAGCAGCTGACATCTGGCACAGCGGATGCAATAGATGAGGTTGGAGGAGGTGCAGTTGAACCTCTGCCGCACATGGAAAGACTGCTTGGGTCCTTGAATGGAGTCAAGGGGGGAGGTAAAGCGACAAGTGTAGCATTTCTTGCGGTTGCAAGGGAAAGTGCCTGGAGAGGGGGTGGTACGGGTGGGAAGGGACAAATTGACCAGGGAGTTCTGGAGGGAGCGGTCTCTGCAGAAAGCAGACAGGGGAGGAGATGGGAAGATGTGGCAAGTGGTGAGATCACGTTGGAGTTGGCGAAAATGTCGGAGGATTATTTGTTGTATGTGACGGCTGGTAGGGTGGAAGGTGAGGACAAGGGGGACTCAGCCCTTGTTGCGAGTGGAGGGATGGGAAGTGAGAGCAGAGTCACGGGGTATAGAAGAGACCCTGAGAGCCTCATCTATAGTAGAAAAGGGGAACACCCATTCCCTGAAGAATGCGGACATCTCCGATGCCCTAGTGTGGAACACCTCATCCTGGGTGCAGATGCGGTGTAGACGGAAGTAGGAGATGGAGTCCTTGCAGGAAGCAGGGTGGGAAGAAGTGTAGTCCAGATAGCCATGGGAGTCAGTGGGTTTTGTAGTGGATGTCTATCGCCTGCGATGGAGATAGTGAGGTCAAGAAATGTTAGGGAAATGTCGGAAATGGTCCAGGTGTATTTGAGTGCCGGATGATCATTTTAGATGATCAGCCATTATTGAATGGCAGTGCTGGCTCGAAGGGCCGAATGGCCTAGAGCTGTTGCAAAGCTTAGGGACTAGATGAGAACTGTAACTGGCTCTTCAGTTAAGTGTGTTAAGTATTCACTACTCATCTCCGCTGAATCAAGTGGGATGGTTGGAAGCCAGATGTGTGCTGTAATTTGATATCTTCCAGCCCATTCTGACCCATAAGGGCCCGACTTGAAATGTCATCCATCCTTTTTCTCAAGAGATGCTGCCAGACCCGCTGTGACTCCAGCACTTTATATCTATCATATATTTTCAAATGTTGGTCACAAAGATTACAAATACATGCTGATCTTAGACCACAATGGGCTACATCTGTTCAATATGCTGATACTGAATCATTGAGAGTGGCAGAAGATAGGTAAAATACCTTAAGATTAGAACAATCCATTTAAAGATATAATATTAGAAAAGAGTCCACTGTGGATTCACTGGGAATGTTGGGAAACTGGGAAAATTAATACACATTTGGAAGACTGGCCACAAAGTTTCCCTTGTGGCATTTGCAGTACAACTGATATTAGCAGATGGTATTTAACAAGATTCTGAATTTAATAAGATCCGGAAGTGGCAGCGCTGTCCTGCAGCTGCGGCTCGCCTGCAGTCAGTTTGTCTTTTCTTTTTTTTGTTTTCTTTTGTCCTGTTGTTTCAGTTTATTTCAGTTCATTTTACTTGTGTATATGTGGGGGGGTGGGAGAAACTTGTTTTTAGTCTCTTTGTTCGGGGATGATGCGACCTTTTCTTGTCGTATGGCGGAGCTGGCGGCCTCCAACTGGGACCGACCTCAAGGCTCCAGAGGCAGAGCCAGGACTTACCAACGCGAGGCTGGCCGACTTCAGGGCTGCGGTGGCGTTGCGGCGGCGGCGGCGACCCGACTTCGGAGCCTCGGAGGCTCGGCCGCGGGCCCAATGCACTCGGCCCTAGCCCCAGTGGACAACAACGTCGGTTCCCAGTTTGGTGACCAGTTCTCCGGAGCTCCCGCAACGACAGCTTCGTCCGCTGGGCTGGAGGATGGCAGCTTCGTCCGCCCCAGGCCGCGGAGTTAGAACCGGCCCGTTCGTGGAGCTCGGATTCGGCCGCGGGACTTACCATCACCCGGCGGGGTCACAACATCGGAGGCCTGGATCGCGTCAACGCAGCGGGAGAACAAGGAGGGAAGAGACATGGACTTTAAGACTTTTGCATTTCATCACAGTGAGGAGTACCTGGTAGACATAAAAACATAGAAACATAGAAAATAGGTGCAGGAGTAGGCCATTCGGCCCTTTGAGCCTCCACCGTCATTCAATAGGATCATGGCTGATCATCCAACTCAGTATCCCATACCTGCCTTCTCTCCATACCCCCTGATCCCCTTAGCCACAAGGGCCACATCTAACTCCCTCTTAAATATAGCCAATGAACTGGCCTCAACTACCTTCGGTGGCAGAGAATTCCAGAGATTCACGACTCTGTGTGGAAAAGCTTTTTCTCATCTCGGTCCTAAAAAACTTCCCCTTTATTCTTAAACTGTGATCCCTTGTTCTGAACTTCCCCAACATCGGGAACAATCTTCCTGCATCTAGCCTGTCCAACCCCTTAAGAATTGTGTACGTTTCTATAAGATCCCCCCTCAATCTTCTAAATTCTAGCGAGTACATGCCGAGTCTATCCAGTCTTTCTTCATATAAAAGTCCTGACATCCCAGGAATCAGTCTGGTGAACCTTCTCTATACTCCCTCTATAGCAAGAATGTATTTCCTCAGATTAGGAGATCAAAACTGTATGCAATACTCCAGGTGTGGTCTCACCAAGTCCCTGTAGTAGAACCTCCCTGCTCCTATACTCAAATCCTTTTGCTATGAATTCACTGTGGTGGATGTTAAATCTGTATTTATTGTGTGTTTTGCTATTATTCTATGTTATGATAGCAAGGCACAATAAAGGATACTTTAAGTTTTAAAGAAGGAACTGCAGATGCTGGAGAATCGAGGGTACACAAAAAGCTGGAGAAACTCAGCGGGTGCAGCAGCATCTAAGGAGCGAAGGAGATAGGCGACGTTTCGGGTCGAGACCCTTCTTCAGACAGGTCAGGGATCAGGGAAACGAGAGATATAGACGGTGATGTGGAGAGATAAGGAACAATGAGTGAAAGATATGCAAAAAAGTATCGGATGAAGGGAACAAAAGCCATTGTAAGCTGTTTGTGGTGTGAAAATGAGAAGCTGGTGCGACTGGGGTGGGGGAGGGAGATAGAGATAGAGGGAATGTCAGGGCCCGAGGGCTGAGGGAGAGGTGGGAAGGGGAGGAGACAGCAAGGGTTAACAGAATTGAGAAAATTCAATATTCAAGCCCAAAGGATGCAGACTCCCCAAGCGGAATATGAGGTGCTGTTCCTCCAGCTTGCGGTGTTGCTCACTCTGGCCGTGGAGGAGGCCCAGGACCGAGAGGTCGGATGTGGAATGGGAGGGGGAGTTGAAGTGCTGAGCCACCGGGAGGTCGGGTTGGTTATTGCGGACCGAGCGGAGGTGTTCGGTGAAGCGATATTGCGGACCGAGCAGAGGTGTTCGGCGAAGCGATGCTGTCTCCCTTGCTGTCTCCTTCCCTTCCCACCTCTCCCTCAGCCCTCGGGCCCTGACATTCCCTCTATCTCTATCTCCCTCCCCCACCCCAGTCGCACCAGCTTCTCATTTTCACACCACAAACAGCTTACAATGGCTTTTGTTCCCTTCATCACCGATACTTTTTTGCATATCTTTCACTCATTGTTCCTTATCTCTCCACATCACCGTCTATATCTCTCGTTTCCCTGATCCCTGACCAGTCTGAAGAAGGGTCTCGACCCGAAACGTCGCCTATCTCCTTCGCTCCTTAGATGCTGCTGCACCCGCTGAGTTTCTCCAGCTTTTTGTGTTACCAAAGGATACTTTAAACTGTTTAAACAAGAGGGAAAATCAAAGGTAGAGCAAAGTGGTGAATCAAATTTAGGTTTTAAGAGATGGAATCTGATTCTGAATTGTGAGAAAGATGTGCTTTACAAAAAACAACTGGGATCATGGAAATTTAGACATAAGACCCTGTAATTACAATAGTTTGCTGGTTATAACATGTGGAAAAGGGGGGTTAAAATGTCTTTGGTAGTAGCATTAAGGGCATTTATAAAACTTTCAGCGATCTCTCCATTTGTCTGGGTATATCTAGCTTCAACAACACTCAAAAAGCTTGGAAAATAGAAAAATGATAGGACTTTGATGAGGGTACACAAAAGGCTGGATAAACTCAGCGGGTGTGCAGCAGCATCAAAGGAGCGAAGGACATAGGCGACGTTTTCGGGTCGAGACCCTTCTTCAGACTGGTCAGGGATCAGGGAAACGAGAGAGGGTTACACAAAAAGCTGGGAGAAACTCAGCGGGTGCAGCAGCATCTAAGAGGCGAAGGAGATAGGCGACGTTTCGGGTCGAGACCCTTCTTCAGACTGGTCAGGGATCAGGGAAACGAGAGATATAGACAGTGATGTGGAGAGATAAAGAACATGAATGAAAGATATGCAAAAAAAGTATCGATGATAAAGGGAACAAGCCATTGTAAGCTGTTTGTGGTGTGAAAATGAGAAGCTGGTGCGACTAGGGTGGGGGAGGGAGATAGAGAGAGAGGGAATGCCAGGGCCCGAGGACTGAGGGAGAGGTGGGAAGGGGAGGAGACAGCAAGGGTTAACAGAATTGAGAAAATTCAATGTTCAAGCCCAAAGGATGCAGGGACTCCCCAAGCGGAATATGAGGTGCTGTTCCTCCAACTTGCGGTGTTGCTCACTCTGGCCGTGGAGGAGGCCCCAGGACCGAGAGGTCGGATACGGAATGGGAGGGGGAGTTGAAATGCTGAGCCACCGGGAGGTCGCGTTGGTTAATGCGGACCGAGCGGAGGTGTTCGGCGAAACGATCGCCAAGCCTCCGCTTGGTCTCACTTCTGGAATTTTGTAATGGTCATGATAATGAAATTTTGAAACAGTACGAATGGAATTTTAACATTTGGCTATATTGGAATTTAAAAAGGTATTCAAATGGTGGGAATAATTACAACCAATAGTTGAAATGACAGTGAAGGGTCATAGAATTTCAGCGAGCAAAAAATTGATGACAATAACGATTAACCTTGATTGGGGGTATATAGATGAAATGTTGACGGAGAGAGCAACAATGGAACTCTGATAGTGGATTAAACCATTTGGAACTAGTTAGACTACTGAGAGGATGTAAGTGAATCAGGAGCCAGGAAGGGGTGGGAGATTGCAACCTTCAACGTTGGTCCACCCTGTTTCGACGAATGTATTCAACCTGCCGTGCACAATCAAATAAGATCAAATAGAACAAGTTGTCCTACAACTTTAGGCTGTGCGTGCCATATGCAAGAAGAAGAGGAGCCAGGAAGCTGATAAAGAGATTGGTGTGATCAACCAAAATCAACCAAATAAAACCATTGCAATCAAAACGTAATGTTGGCTATTTAAAACCATATAATTGCTTTATTTTGGACATTAAAGCTTCACATTGCCTGTTTAACCTTATTACATGTACCATATAAAGTAGGTTAATACAAATGCTGTATTTCGGTACTTACAGAATATCTAAAATAAATTATTTCAAGCCATTCATAATCCCACTACCTTAAATTAAGACAAATGTTGAAACTTTTCTGGTTTATTGGGCATATCAGTTGAAGTATTTGACAAAATGATAGACTATTTTTCCCTTTAAAATTATATCATGTGCCATAATTATAAAAATTCTAAAGTTATTGTAGTAATTCTTGTTTAGTTTAGTTTTAGTTTAGAAATACAGTGCGGAAACAGTGAGACTGTGCCGACATACACCACCCCCTTCCTACACACTAGGGAGAGTTTACAACTTTTTTAACCAAAGCTAATGAACCTACAAACCTGTATTTTGGAGTTGTGGAGGAAACCGGAGCACCTGTGGAAAAACCGACACAGTCACAGGAGAATGAACAAACTCAGCAGACAGCACCCGTAGTCAGGACCGAGCCCGGGTCTCAGGCACCGTAAGGCAGCAATTCTACCACTGTTTAAGAAGGAACTGCACTATGCACTATGTTCTGTTGTGCTGAAGCAAAGCAAGAATTCCATTGTCCTGTCAGGGACACATGACAATAAACTCTTTTGACTTTTTGACTTTGACTGGAAAATCGAAGATAGACAAAAATGCTGGAGGAACTCAGCGGGTGCGGCAGCATCTATGGAGCGAAGGAAATAGGCAACGATTCGGGTCGAAACCCTTCTTCAGACTGAAGAAGGGTTTTCGACCCGAAATGTTGCCTATTCTTCGCTCCATAGATGCTGTCTCACTCACTGAGTTTTTCCCAGCAATTCTACCGCTGTACTGCCTACATGGATTAAATATACACAGCACATTATGGAAACCTAAAATACTTGGCAGGTAAATCTACTTCATAAATCAACCATTAAAAAATCATATGTTTAAAGTCTGTACTTATTTACGCTGGTTTAATTGGTTTCTGCCTGAGGTTTCATTGCACTACACTAGGAAGGGAAAATTTGTCGTGCAAACAGGTGATACATGTACGTCCAGCAGCCTAGACCACTCTTAAATGACCTCCCAAGTCCAACAGAGACAAGGATAGAAAATTACTGCTCACCATTCTGATTTAAAATGTCATTCCTTTACTGTAACTGGGTCTAAATTATTTGACAGCAGCACAGCGGGGAGTATCATTACTGGAAGAACGGATAATCAGAAAATAAATTAAACTCCCTAAAGAAAGCTACACATTTTCACTTTTCAAATTGTAGGAAAATATTGATATCACACCATAGCTAACAATTATCAGTCTGATATGCCAGCTTTTTCTTGGATAGGTTGATTTTACTTATAAACAGCAATACTTTCAGTACCATATCAGACACCTGCATTGTTAGATTCCTGATAGTTACCTTCTCTCATACATATGAGTTAGGAAAAATAGGTCACTCAGGTTGTCAAGCCTTCTGCAATTTAAGGAGATTTGGTTTTACATTGAACATAGAACAGGACAGCACAGGTGGCACGGGTGTCAGAGCTTATGGGAAGAAGGCAGGAGAATGGGGTTAGGAGGGAGGATAGATCAGTCTTGATTGAATGGCGTAGACTTGATGGGTGAAGGGCCAATTTTGCTCCTATCACTTATGAACATGAGCATCACATAGTTGTAGCGCAGATTTGGCACATGATATTCAAGCAAAACATGGTGCCAACTTAAACTATCCCCTCTGCCTACACATGATTCATATCCCTCCATTCTCTGCATATCCATGTGCTTACCGAAAAGCCTCTATCTTATCTGCTCCCACCACCACCCATGGTATTACATTCTAGGCACCCATCACTCTTGGTTAAAAACGTGCCCACACTTCTCCTTTAAACCTTTCCCCACTCACCTTCATGCGCGTTTTCCTCTAATATTTGATAATGATCCATGCCTCTCACCAGTTTGTAAACTTCTGTCAGGTCTCCCCTCTGTTGCTCCAGAGAAAATAATCCAAATTTTCAAACCTCTCCTTACAGTTAAACCCTCTAATCCAGGTGGAAAATCTTTAGCACCCTCTCCCAAAGCCTCCACATCCTACACATCCTGTAATGTGTTAACTAGAACTGTACACAGTTCTCTAAATGTGGCCTAACAAAAGTTTATAAAGCTGCAATATGACTATCTGACATTTATATTTGAATTTACTTGCATTTGGAAGAGAATGGGTTAATCAGGGTCAATCAGCATGGTTTTTGTGTGGAGCGGGTCGCTCTTTGCATGCTGTATTGTTTCGTGTTTTTTTAAAATTTCTCTCCCTCTCTTTCAAGTTATCCTCATTAACATCAACCAGAATTTAACATTAACTGATCAATACCTCATCAATATCACAACCCTGGACTCATCCTGTGCCTTGCCCATTCTTCATGTTTTCATTCTTTCCCTGATTCCTGGGTTTGCAATGGCAAATTTGCCTGACCTGCTGTGTTTTCCAGCACATTTTACTTGTTTCCTTTTTATTTTTCCTGCTAAATTTAAAAATGTCATAGTTTCACGTTCAGACTTCCATGTTTCTCCTTGTACTACTACATCAGCCAGATGGACAGACAGAGAGTAGAAATAGTAGTCTCTTTCCATGTATCAGACAGTTGACTATTTCCCATCGGCTCCACAGCAGAGAATCAGTGTTAGATCCTAACTATTCACAATGAATATCAATGATTTGATCAGGGAACTAAACTGTCTCATTTACAATGGAAAGTAATAGAAACAGCAGGAATCCTGAGCAAAAAACAAAATGCTGCAGGAAACTCAGTGTGGCAGGCAGCATCTGCATAGGGAATGGACAGAGGAAGCATAGCAGGAAGTGAGGAAAGATGGTGGACCTTCAATTGCAATTATTTCAATGTTGGAGGCCAAACTGTAGAGCAAAATGAACTCAAGACATATAGATGTATGTGGGACTGGGACCTTTTATGGAAAGCTGGCTAAGGGGAGAGACATGCCTGGCAGGTTATAATATTCCAGGCAATAGGTATTATAGAGTGATAGAGGTTGGGATAAAAGACAAGAGTGGAGTTGCTTTACTGATTATAGAGAACATCATGGCAGTAGTCCGAGATGAGATTATTGAAGGATCATCCAAATGGGTGGGATTGAGGGAAAAAAAGAGGATGATCATCTTGTTGGGATTGTACAAAAGGCCCACAATGTAGAGAAACAAATATGATGGGAGATTGCAGACAGCTGCATGACTAATAGCATAGCATTGTCATTTAAGGAGTTTTAAAAGACTAACTCAGCAGGTCAGGGCATCATCTCTGGAGAACACGAGTAAGACATCATCTCTGGAGAACATGGATTGGTGACATTTTGGGTCTGGACCCTTCTTCACACTGATAGTGGTGGAGATACAAGTGAGGCCGGGTTTCTAGTCAAAATGTTGGCCAGAAATGAGAAGACAAAAGTTGCGAGATAAAATTGAAGAGCGGAATTGTGAAGCCAGAGAAAGGAATATAGCTGCAAGGGGAGGGGAGGGGGAAATGCGTGCACGTTCAGATGTGGCCCAGGAGTTGGGGGGGGGGGGGGGGGGGTGAGGGAGAAAAAAATGGGGAGGGGGAAGAAGAGGGTTATTCTTTGTAGTTTGTAAATTAATATAGTTGGGTTGTAAAATACCCGAGCGAATATGAAATGCTGTTCCTCCAGTTTACGTATGACCATATTCTGGCAATGGAAGGAGGACATGGACATAAAGGTCAGAATGGGAATGGGAAGCGGAGTTAAAATAGATAGCAAACTTGAAGATCCAGTAAGCCTTGGTGGACCAGTAACAGGTGTTTGGGCGAAATGGGCAATGCTATGCTTGGTCTCTCCGATGCAGAGGAGGCCACATCGGAATGAGGTTAGAGGAGGTGCAGTTGAACCATTGTCTCACCTGGAAGGACTGCTGGGGTTCCTGGATCAATGTGTGGAAGGAGCTATCGGGACATGCTACATCTCCTGCTTGATTGTGTCTCTCAAATTTGATTGAGTTTTTTGCTTTCCTACAAATAGGAATATAGGAATACGTTATTGTCACATGTGACTAGGCACAGTGAGATTCTCTGCAAACACAAAGTATCCAAATAACAGCCACCTGCGGCGCTGACCAAGTTACAAAGCACGCCGGCCCCCACCACCCCTCCCCCCTCGCTGGATCCCCTTTCTCCCACCTCCCCCATTGTCCATTGTTCTCCCCCACCTCCCTCACGGTGGCCCCCCCACGCCGGGTCCTCCATTGTTCTTCCCCTACCCCTCTCATAGTGGTCCGTGGGTCAAATTGCGAAGCAACGCCGGCGTCGCGAGGCTTCACCACCACCGAGGCCCCATCGTCGCCGTGGCCTCACCGCTGCTGCCGCCCATTTCACGTCTTCGTGGTGCTGACCCAGGCCCAGCTACGGGCTCCACTCCTTCGCTACCCAGTCTCCCGACCACACGGGGCCCAAGATGGGCCCCAACCTGGGCTTCTACGCACCAATCGGGAGGCATCAAATCCGTGGTGCCATCAGCAAATTTAACTCCATCAGCAAATTTAGCGCCCACATCGAGTCTGAAATGCAAAAAGCTGAGACCAGCACCTATCCCTGTTGGACACCTCCCACTGCAACTTGCCAACTACTGGGGTCTGGTGGACTTGGTGCATGTTGGACTCACTGTGATGGATGTTGAACTGTGTGAATGTGTGTTTTGTTGTTTTGTTCTATGTTATGACTGCAGGGTTTGCATTTTGTTGTACTGTAGATATGCAATGACAATAAAGTTGAATCTAATCTAATCTAATCTTAACATAAACCCATTTATGTTTATTCATTGATTTTTGTCAACCAGTCAATCGTTCATCTAGGCAAATACGCTGTCAATTTTCATTTTGCGTCATATCCTTTGCTGTAATTACCTATCAAATGCCACCTCAGAATAAAGTGCTTTCATCAGTCTTCCTTTATCTTCACCACATTACTCCAATAAAACATTTTTACCCGTTCATATGTCTATATTGACTTTAGCTAAATATGTACAATTTCCTGCTTTGATATCTGTAAAGTTTCCCTATGACAAATTGAAAGATAAATAACATTTAGCTTCCTTCTTCTTCTTTCGTGTGGCGTGCACAGCCTAAAGTTGTTGGACAACTTGTTCTATTTGATCTTCCGTTTGTGCACGTCAAGGTGATTGCATTCGACGAAACAGGGAGGACCACGTGAAGGTTGCAATCTTCCGCCCTGCATTTAGCTTCCTGCTTTAGCTCCATAAGACATAGGAGCAGAATTAGATCATTTGGCCTGTTTCCACCATGTTCTACTCCATGACTACTGTGGATGTTGGCAATTTTGTTGATCATAATTATAATTTTGTAAATGTGCTTTGTGCCAATTTCACTTTTTTTCTCCTGCAGGACAAGATTATGGGTCGATGCAATAAGCTGCATGCTTTTCATAGAGCAGATACTCCTCATGCACATATTTTGGCCATTGTTTTCATCAGTGTTCATGCGAACAGAAATAACCAACCATAAAAGCAGTCAGAGTGTCTTGGCACAGATGTAGCTGCCCAATGATGGGTTGGATTGTTCTGTCATGAATATAGTATGGATTGGGACAGGGTAGGGGAGTAGAAAAGTTCCACAGAAGGACCTGCCATACCTGCCAGGTTTGAGAAAGATCTGTTAAGAAACAAATTAATCCTTCTGTCCAAAGGATAACACTGTATAATATTATTATGAATTGTGTTTGGGAAGGTTGAGCTTAATTACTGTAATGTATTTATTAGCATTTATGCTTAAGAAAATCATAATTGCAATCAGTAATAGAATAAATTATTGAATAGCCATTCTTACATGACTTCAAGATTATTATTATAATGTAATAGTATTATTAACATATACTGATTTAAAATTATCTTCTGGTAGAGGCTTCAAGGTAACAAAAATGCACCCCATCTCAACATCGTAATGGAACAAGTATTTAAGTTGTTTCCCGGAGACAACCTGCTCTCAGGCCAAGGACCAAACAGATGCAGGACATGTGCCGTGGTAGGGAATTCTGGAAATCTGATAGGATCCAATTATGGACCAATAATTGACTCCCATAATTTTGTGATGAGGTAAGCCACCTGGTGCTAACTATGATTTCTTGATGTTGAAGCCGATGAAAAGGGCAAGCTGAACACTTGCGCTCAGTCCGCCAAGGCCTATTAGATCTCCCGGTTGCTAATCATTTCAACTCCCCTTCCCATTCCCATGTTAACCTTTCTGTCCTGGGCTCCTCCATTGCCAGAGTGAGACCACATGCAAACCGGAGGAACAGCACCTCATATTCTGATTGGCTAGCTTACAACCCAACAGTATGAACATTGAATTATCTACTTTTAGGTAACCTCTAACTAACCCATCTCTCAGCCCCCCCCCCCCTCTTGCCCCTCACCTTCCCTCCCCTGTGCCCCACCTGGACTCCCACCTGGAGATCGCAGAGCAGCTGCAGCTAGACCAGCCTGAGTGGATTGAGTGAGACATCCTAATTAGTTGTGTGGATAGTTGACGATTAGAAAAAATTAAGTTCAGGTCTAGGGGAACGGCCTTGGTGAGGGAAAGTGCAAGTCTTTGGCAAGGAGGCTACACTTGAATCGGTTGTGTGTTTAATTTAATTTAAATATTTAAACTTGTGATGGCAGGAATGTTATTGCAGTGTGTTTGCTGCAGGACGTGGGAAGTCAGGGGCACTGCTGGTGTCACTGACTTCTACACCTGGGGCAACTGTGACCAGAGGCAGCTCCTCAATTTCCGAGTTAGGGAACTGGAGCAGCAGCTGGATGACCTGCGGTCCATCTGGGACGACGAAAGTTTCCTGGACAGGACCTACAGTCAGGTCGTCACTCCAAGAGTGCGACGGGTAGAGACGGCAAGAAAGGGGATGAAGCGAGTGCAGGATACCTCGGCGGAAGCACCTCTTGCGAACGGGTACACCCTCTTGGGAGTTGTCGGGGAAGATGGTGCTTGCAGTCCGAGTGGCGGACAGGTCTGTGACTTGAATCTTAGTGCTGAGACTCGACCAACGAGACTGACGTCAGGCAGAGCCATAGTGGTGGGTGACTCCATTGTCCGAGGTGCGGTCAGGAGATTCTATGGCGATAGGTGAGACTCGAGCAAGGTGTGTTGCCTCCCGGGTGCCAGGGCCCAAGACGTCTCAGACCGACTTCAGAACAACCTCGAAAGGAAGGGGAGCAGCCAGAAGTAGTTGTGCATGTAGGCACAAACGACATGGGTAAGAAGAGGAAGAAGGTTCTGCAACATGAGTAAAGAGCACTAGGCATGAGGCTAAAAAGCAGGACTTCTAGGTTTGCTTCCAGCACCTCGTGCTAGTGAGGAACAGGGAGATAGGGGATCTGGATGTGTGGCTGATGAGTTGATGCAGGGGGCAGTGATTTAGATTTCTAGATCACAGGAATCTCTTCTGGGACAGGGTGACCTGTACAAAAGCGATAGGTTGCACCTTAATTGGAAGGGGACCGACATTCTGGCAGGCAGGTCTGCTAGTGCTACACGAGTGGGTTTAAACTAAACAGTGAGGGGGTGGAGTCAACAACGTGGAAGCTTGTTCAGCTAACGGGAAAGAGTGTGGGAAAGGTCATGTTTAAACTAACAGGGCAGGGGGATGGGACCCAATGCAAGGAGACAGAGGGCCATAAAAGGAGGACAGAAACAAAGGTAGAAGGGAGATAAGAAAAACAAACCAGGGTGACCTAGGCTGGGAGCTAAACATACAGGGGTATTCGATATTCAGGAAGGATAGACAGAAAGGAAGAGGAGATGGGGTGGCATTGCTGGTTAAAGATGAGATTAATGCAGGGAGAGACATTAGCTTGGATGCTGTAGAATCGGTATGGGTAGAATTGTGAAATAGCCAAGGGCAGAAAGCACTTGTTGGAGTTGTATACAGACCACCAAACAGCAGTTGGGAGGTTGGGGGATAGCATCAAGCAGGAAATTAGGGATGCATAAAGCATGCAGTGGTTATCATGGGTGACTTTAATCTAGATTGGACCACCCAATTTGGTAACTGTGCTGAGAAGGAGGATTTCCTGGAATGTATACGGGATGGGATTTTAAACCAGTATATCGAGCACCCGACTAGAGGGGGCCTGCACTGGGTATTGTGTAATGAGGAAGGATTAGTTAGCGATCTTGTTATGCAAGGTCCCTTGGGCAACAGTGACCGTATATGGTGGAGTTCTGCATTAGGATGGAGAGTGACACGTTTAATTCAGAGTCTAAGAAAGTTAATGGCATGTTGGTCTTCATTGCAAGAGGATTTCAGTTTAGGTGCAAGGAGGTCCTACTGTAGTTGTGCAGGGCCCTGGTGAGACCACACCTGGAGTACTGTGTGCAATTCTGGTCTCCTAATTTGAGGAAGGACATTATTGCTATGGAGGAAGTGCAGCGTAGGTTTACCAGGTTAATTCCCGGGACGGCAAGAATGACATATGATGAAATAACGGGTCGACTGGGCTTGTATTCACTGGAATTTAGGCTGAGAAGGGATCTTATAGAAACATATAAAATTCTTAGAGGATTGGACAGGGTAGATGCAGGAAAATTATTCCCGATGTTGGGGGAGACTAGAACCTGGGGTCACAGTTTAAGAATAAGGGGTAGGCCATTTAGGACTGAGGTGAGGAAAAACATTTTTACCCAGAGAGTTGTGAATCTGTGGAATTCTCTGCCACGGAAAACAGTGGAAGCCAATGCACTAGATGTTTTCAAGAGAGAGTTAGATTTAGCTCTTAGGTCTAAGGGAATCAAGGGATATGGGGAAAAAGCTGGAACGGGGTACTGATTTTGGATGATCAGCCATGATCATATTGAATGGCAGTGCTGGCTCGAAGGACCGAATGCCTACACCTGTTTTCTATGTTTCTATCTCTCTCCTCCAAACCTCTTGTTGCTACTTTCTTCCCTCTGGTTTCACAATCCACAACTCTTCAAATCTGTCTCTCACCTTCTATTCTTATCTCTGGCTTTTGTTCCAACCAGTAAAACCCCCCACACCCCGTCAACCTATTACTTGCCATGTTTTGTCCTGCCTCTCCAATTTTCCAGCTTTCTTCTCCCCCCCGCCCCCCGCCCCTACAATCAATCTGAAAAAGGATCTTAACCTGAAACTTTGCCAATCCATATTCTTCAGAGATGCTGCCTGATCTACTGAGTTACTCCTACACTTTTGGTCCTTTTGTGTATTAACCAGCATCTGCAGTTGGAAAACTTTATTGTCATTCAGACCTTGCGGTCTGAACGAAATTTCGTTGCCTGCAGTCATACATATAGTAAATAACAAAACACACAATAAACACATATTTAACATCCACCAGAGTGAGTTCACCAGACACCTCCTCACTGTGGTGGAAGGCAAAAATCTTGTCTTTGTCTCTTCCCTTCTTCCTCTTCCTCTTCCTCTGCGCTGAGGCGACCCGGGCCTCCGATGTTGTGACCGCACCGGGTGATGTAAATAAGTCCCGCCGGTGATCCGCGCTCTGCGAACGGGCCAGTTCAACTCCGCGGCCTGGGCCGTTCAAAGCTGCCGAAGCTGCCGCCCTCCAGTCCAGCGGACGCTGCTGTTGCCGCGGGAGCTCCGGAAAAACAGGTCACCAACCTGTGACCTGCGAGCTCCCGACGATGTCGTCCACTGGGCCCGCAGCCGGTTCTTTGTTTCAATAACTCTAAATTTGATTAAAGTTTGTTAATGATTACATATTCGTGCAGATAGAATTTATCAACTGACTGCACAATGATGGTGATATCTTAGTCATATTTAAATAGGATATAAAGTGGAGAAAGATAGGATTAATGCATGTAATCCAAAACTCATTCTATACTATTCCAGTTGGAGCGGCCATTTAGGTTGCTGCCATTCTTTGATATGAAGCTGAAATAAACTAACCCTTCTTATGCTAAAAGATAGACTCATGGAAATCAATACACTATGGACTGATGTTATAGTAAACATTTTAGAGGCAATTGCCAAAGATGTAATTCCAGGGCAAACTCTCAAGGCAACCAAGAAAATTAACGTGGTTTTAAGACATATTTGACCGATTTATTGCTGTTGATGATGTAACATCTGCTGAGGACAAAGTGGTTGCTCGTTAATCAATTTTAGGAAGGAATTGATAGGGTGCAACTCAAAGGCTATTATGAAAATTTTCTAAATCGTGACGGAGGTAACATGTTGATATGGATTGAAGATTGGCTGGACACAGGAGAAAGAGATTTGGCATAAATGTTTCCTATTGTTTGACAAGATGTGATATGTGGTGTGCTATAGGGATCAGTTCTGTGCCTCAACTTTTTACTTTTTCCATAAACTATCCAGATGATGGCTCAAATGATAATAAGACTTCTAAATTTACTTACCACAAACACAGACCGTCTGCTTATCTATAGAAACTAAAAGGTTCTCAAGATATTGCATTGGGCTTTAAAGCCGATATAATTTTTTTGTAATGTATTCACTGTTATAATGTAGGAAACTTAACAACCTATTTGCAAGGTGCCTCAAAGAACATTATGTTAAAAAGTAGACTAATTAGTTTTAAAATCGTTAGTCACAGGATCAGTTTTGGCCTAGTCACCATCAGGCTAAAATTCAATCTCTAATTAGAATTTATAGTTTCCTAACCATCACATTAAAGAGCAACAATTGTTTGAGTATCTGCTTAATGATCTGTATTTTTTAAATCATATAGGATGAACAATGCAAAGACTGTTGGCTATGAGAGTGATGTGGGTAGTAAAACCACACATCACTTCATGTACCCTGAAAGTGCTCAAGACCTGGCGCACAATGTTTCTTTGGTTCTGATACCATTTAAAATATTGGACCTACAGTGGCTAATAAGTGCCTTTACAACAGGCAACATCACTCGGTGAGTCAGTTGTTAATTCTTACCAATGGAAACATACATAAACAGATTTTTAAAATATGAAAAAAACTCAAATTTTCCGAGTAGTAATTGTCCAATCAATGCACGTTTGACATTGCGTTGGACACCAATTGACCAATCGCGCTTTGTTTCATGGTAGCTAGGCAGAGAGCACTCTTAGATCATGGCTGCCTAATTACATCAAAACAATAGCTTTGAAGGTTTCGAAGGAATAAAGGTAATGCTAACATTGCTGGCTGACCGACTGACAGACTGACTGACCGACCAACTGACTGACTGACCGATGGACTGACTGACCGATGGACTGACCGACTAACCCTAATCCCAATCCTAACACTAGCTCTACTAGATAATTTTGTTTTACAATTGATTTGTAAAAGAGCTAGTAGAGCTAGTGTTAGGATTAGGATTAGGGTTAGTCGGTCAGTCCATCGGTCAGTCAGTCCATCGGGCAGTCAGTCAGTTGGTCGGTCAGTCAGTCAGTCAGTCGGTCAGCCAGTCGGTCAGCCAGTCAGTCAGCCAGTCGGTCAGTCAGTCGGTCAGTTGATCAGTCAGTCGGTCGGGCTATCGGTAGGCCGGTGGATGCTGCAAAGGATCGGTCGGGCTGTCAGGCTGCGGGTAAGTGCTGTGAGGGGACTGTCGGTAGGCCGTTGAGTGCTGTGAAGGGTCGGTCGGGTTGTCGGGCCGCCAGTCAGTGCTGCAAGGAGTCGGTCGGGATGTCGGGCCGTCCCATGGATTCTGTGAAGGATCGGTCGGGCTGTCGGTAGGCCTGTTGATGCTGCGGAGGGTCGGTCGGACTGTTGGTAGGCTGGTGTTGCAGTGAGCAAGCGGGCGGTCTAACAGAGCCGGCGCTATGGGGGTGCTGAAGGAGGCCCGGGTGGCGTGCAGGGCAGTGCTGCTCCCCACCATCATCACCATGATGATCCAGAAGGGTATGCTGGCCGAGATGGACGCGCTGAGCGGCCACGCGTACAAGGCCCACAACCGGTCCCAAAGCAGCTCCAGCTCTAGCAGTGAGCAGCTCTGGAAGGGGGCATTAGGTTTAGGCATTTTCCTCTCAGTGGAAGATGCCTTAGCCTTCCCCCAGCCTGGCACTGCCCCAGTCCCACTATGGTCGTGTACCCCCACTCTGCCCACTGGCAGTCAGTGGGGTTCAGTAAATGGGGGAACCCACAGGAACTGCCCTCACCCATTAATAGCTGGTTCAGGAGCCGGACCTCTGCAGCAGTCCCATTCAAAATACATACTTGTGGTGGCACCCGGTGGTTGGGCCACTAACTACACGAACCCTCAGCAGTCGGGGGTAGGGTCACATGACTCGGCAATGGCAGGGAGAAGTTGTCACAGGGTATAGGGGTGTGTCCTGGTATATATAACGAACCCCGGGACAACCCTCTCTTTCTCTTCTCTCTCTCTCTTACTTCGAGCTGACCAGTTCTCTTCTCTCTAGGGGTGAGTGTCCTTCCACCTCAGCATGGGCTCAGCTCGAGCCCACGAAGCAACAGCTTTATGTTAGAGGACCAACGTGCATGTATAACAAAACCTTTTATGCCTGAATAAAGTAACCCGTTTATTCACCACGTTTGGTGCCTCTACACACTCACAATTATATTCATTATATTATTTTTATATAATATAATGATATAGAATTATATATAATTACTGGCCTCACAGTCATATTCACTTTCTCTTCTCGGTTAAAGGATTTCCCCCCTTATATATGATATAGTATAATAATATATGGTTTAAATAGACAGCAGCATGGAATTAGGCTCCCCATGGAGTAATATGAGCATTGAACACTAGATGGCACTTATTTTTTCGATCTCATTTTCTAATTAGCTTAATTAATTAATGTACAACTTTTGGCACTAACGTGTTATGACTACCTTCTCAATTATATTTGATCTAAATCTGTGCAAAATTTCAAGTAGTTCCCAGACATGGGTCACGAAAGTTAAATTCTAGACACATTTTCGATGCTCGACCCACAGCCTACTAGTAGCTCTTATCAAGACTGTCAGATTTAACTCCAGGTGAGCAAAATGTGGATGTGAAATGATGATCAATGTGAATTCTACTTTATGACTTGAATGATGGTGGTCAATAAAATTTGGCAGTTCATTGATTACCTCCTATTAATTGTCAATACATATATACAGTATCATTGGTTGTGGATAAGTCATTGAGATGTCCATTGTGAACAAATCAATAGAAATTATCTAAGTTGTTACAACACTGGTCAGCAGGTAACATTTCTTCAACAACATATCACAAATTAGCCGGTTGGAGGCAAATAGGTACCAGAATATTAAGATTTTAAAAAATATTGATATTGCGCTGGACTGAGATGAATTGATTTTGTTTATTTTTTATTATTTTATTAACAGTACTTATACTCGAGTGTTAAGTAAGATCAAGGCAAATAAAGATAAGGTGAGTTACAATTTAATTTGTCTTATTTGGGTGGGAAAGCCCTTAGGTTAAGTACAAATTGATAATCTTTGCTAACAATAAAGGTGGCATTTTTAAGAGTTGTGGCATATCTACCTGACTTAACTGAAAAGCAAAACTAAGTAAATCTTGAAGACACAAGGAACTGCGGATACTGGTTTACAAAAAAAGGCACACCGTCTAGGCCACCGAGGGGACGTGATACCAGCCTACAAAGTCAGCCTCGGAAGTCGTCTATGGGAACAGATCTGATGGCTACGGCTGGGCCGGATTTCCAAAGCTAAGGCCGCAGGGAGCAAGTTTGACCTGCCAATTGGTCATGGAAGTTGGCTGTGGGAGTGGATGTGCTGGCTCTGGCCAGGTCAGTTTTCCAGAGGCCCGACTGCAAGGGGCAAATTCGGCCTGCCAATTGGCCGTAGAAGTCGGCTAAGGGAACAGTTCTGTTGGCTGGGCCAGAGTTCCAGGGCCCCGACTGAAGGGGGCAAAATTGACCCGCTGATCAGCCGCTAAAGTCCTGATCAGGTTGCTAACAACCGCCTCACCTGGCTTAAGTACCATATTTTCGGATGGACCTCCAGGGGGGATTTCAAGTGCACGCTCTTAATTTTGTCTAGATTAAAGGAGGTGCTGGACCATCAGTTGCTGGAAAATGGGTGGTGGACCTGTACTATTAATATAAATTAGATCATTTTATTTTCTTTGTGGAAAAATAGATGAACTGCAATGCTCAAAAGTGCCTGTGTCTGAAAGGAAATAATGTACAGAATCAAGGGGGAGAGTTAAGCAGGAGGAACTAAATAGATTGATATTTTTGATATTTTAGCCTTTGATAAGGTACCTCACGAGAGACTGCTAAAGAAAATGAGAGCCCATGACACCAAAGGGAAGATACTAGCACGGATAGCAGATTGGCTGGATGGCCGAAGGTAAAGAGTGGCATTAAAGAGGACTTTTTTTCTGGTTGGCTGCCAGTGACTAGTAGAGTTCCGCAGGGGTCAGTGCTGGGGCCGCTACTATTCACGTTGTATATCAGTGATTTTGGTAAGGGGGTTGGAGGTTTTGTGGCCAGGGTTGCAGATGATACGAAGATAGGTGGAGGAGCAGGTAGTGCAGACAAAACAGGGACTCTGCAGAAGGACTTGGACAGATTGGAAGGGTGTGGTGAAAAGTGGCAGATGGAATACAGCGTAGTAAAGTGTGGAGTCCTGCATTTTGATAGTAGGAATAAAGGCGTTGACTATTTTCTAAATGGGGAGAGAATTCAGATATCTGAGATGCAAAGGGACTTGGGAGTGCTAGTGCAGGATGCCCAAAAGTGAATTTGCAAGTTGAATCAGTAGTAAGGAAGGCAAAACGCAATGCTAGCATTTATTTCGAGAGAACTAGTATCCAAAAACAGGGATGTAATGCTGAGGCTTTATAAGGTACTGGTCAGACTGCATATCTGGGGAAGGATGTACTGGCGCTGCAGAGGGTCCAGAGGAGGTTTATGAGAATGATTCCAGGAATGAGTGGGTTAACATATGATGAGAGTTTGATGGCATTGGGCCTCTATTCGCTGGTGTTTAGAAGGTTGAGGAGGGACATCATTGGTTGTTCTTTTGAAAGGTCATTGAAATGCTGTTTCTGTTTCTCTTTTCATAGAATACCTGAAGAATCATTTTTAGTATTTTCTGTTTATATTTATTAGAGACCATTGATAATGAGATTACAATGTTCCAGGCCTGGTTCAAATTAGCGTTTGCATAATATCAAATTTACAAATGTTCTGATGAAGGGTCTCAACCTAAAAAATCGACAAAGGTGACCAACAAGTTTAAAGTAAATTGTAACACTACAATATAATGAAATTACCTGCTGAAACCTTTGCCCCCATGGTTGCTTCTAGTTTCTCCAGTTGTTTTTGTGCATCAAATTTTTGTTTTCAGGGGACAGCTTCAGTAGTATTATTTAGTGGTACAGTAGTATTGAAATTTACTTTTAACTTGTTAAAGTCACATTTTGGAAAATAAATTTGGCTCAAGAACGCATCTTATTCCATAGTTCCCACTCAACATTCTGTGGGGCATTGCTAAAGTTCATTCAAACAAAACAAGTATTGTTGAGTGACCTGGTCTAGTTCCTGACAGAATGACTGCATTGTTGATTTCAAAGCTGGAGAACCCTTCCTAAAATATGCACTGGATTCAGTGCTTCCTCGTATAGCAATCAGCTGAAATGGATTAACAAGATCAGCAAACTAACAGAAAATCACTGCAGATGCTGGATATTTGATTAGGTTTACTTGTGTGTTTGTGCCTGCTACAAGCACGGTTTTCCATAGTACCCATGCCTCATATTCGTGCATATGACAATAAACTTGCAGTTGATATTAGGGGTGCAGGTTTATTGCCATGTGTATGAAATGGGGTAGGTTAGAATGTAGACTAGATATGGGGGAGAATAATGTGTTTTAAAGGAGAATAGACTTGGGTCATTATCACACAGGAGGCTTAGTCCCCCAACGCGATATTCCACCACTGACCCATAGCCCCCAACTGCACAGGCGAAGCTCATTTCCTCTCATCCCTAACACTATCTCCCCCTCCTCTTCACACTCCCCCTTCTTTCCCCTCTCTCCTCCCCTCCCCAATCCCCACCCACCTCTCTCTCACTCTTCTTTGCCCTATCCTCAGTCCCTCCCTCCATCCATAACTCCTCTCCCCTCCATACATTCGTCCTATCCCTCTATCCCCCACCTTCCGGACTCCTCACTGCCCTCCTCTCCCTCTCTTCCCCACTCCTCACCTCCTCTAGTCCCCCTCCTTCCCCCATCACCTCCTCCCTCTTCTTTTCCTTCTCCTCCTACCCTCTCCTCCCCCACTCTCCTTCCCCAGGATCTCGGGTTTTCCGCTCCTCTCCCTTCATGCGTGCCCCGGAGGAACATCAGCCATCTGCGCGGATCCTCGGCTTGGCCCAGAAGTACCAGCAGCTACGGTCGCGGGGGGGGGGGGGGGGGTTGTGAGGGGCAGGGTGGTTGTGGGGGAGGGGTGCAGGGGAGGGGGTTGTGGGGGAGAGGCATGTGTGGGTGGGTGCAAAGTTGTGGGGGGAGGGGGGTGTGTGGGGAGGTGTTGTTGGGGGAGAGGGTGTGAGGGTGGGAGGGGGGAGTGAGCTCAGAGCAAAGACGGGAAAGAGCCATGGGTGAGAGGGGGGGTTTCACGGGGGAGGGGGGAGGGGGGGAGGGGGGAGGAGCCAGCGAGGGGTACCAGAGGGGTAGTGGCTGGAATTGGCGGTGCGATGGGGACTCACCGCGGGCACTGGTCGCTGGTCTTTCACCTCCGTCGGGGTCAGAGTCTCCTATTTCCGTTTGGCGACATCAGCGACATCTCTAACTCCGGGCTGGGCTCGGTCTCCGACAATGGGCTGGGCTGGGACTCCGACGCTGGGCTGGGTCGGGTCTCCCACGCTGGGCTGGGTCTCTGACGCTGGACCTCCGACGCTGGGCTGGGTCGGGTCTCCCACGCTGGGCTGGGTCTCTGACGCTGGACCTCCGACGCTGGGCTGGGTCTCCGATGCTGGGTCACCGATGCTGGGTCTCCGTCACTGGGCTGCTTGGGGCTGGGCTGCTTGGGGTCCCTCCGAAAATTATGTCCAGTTGGAAACCTCCGTCGTCCAGTAAAGACGCGATGGTGCAGGAAGGGGCGGACCGTCCCGGTGAGTGACAGGGGAAGAGACTAATCCACATGGCGCTGAACTGCAGGAGAAGAGATCGATCGGTGCATGCGCGGTTTTTAAGATTTTTTAAACCTTGCTAACTTTTACGACATCCAACCGATAGGAACGAAACTTGGTGCAATCGCAGCATAAGAGAACGATGAGTGAACTGGCGAAAATTCGTAGCGCTATCGCAAACTGTTTTTGCACAAATAGAAAGACTGCACAAACTGGATGATAACAAGATCAGAGTTTTAGTTATGTACTAGACCAAGTGCAGACCCGTTGGGTCTGTTCCCCCAACGTGTGGTTGTGGTGGAGTGGGGGCTGCGGGGGGGTAGCTGCATGCAGTGTCACACACACTAACTACCCCCCTTGATGTTGTATTAATATTATTAATTTGCTCCTTTTACCCTATAACCGCCGTATCCACTGACGCATAGCCTCGAACTCGCAGGCACATCTAGAGAGGGGGGGGTGGAGAGAGCGACAGCAGGGAAAGAATGGGGAGAGACAGAGAGAAAGGGGCAGAGACAGAGGGGCAAGAGACAAAGGTGGAGGGGAGGAGGAGGAGGGGGAGGGGAGGAGGGGGAGGGGGGGAGGATGGGGGAGGAGGGGTGAGAGAGATGGGAGGAGAGAGCGGAGGAGAGAGAGAGGGAGAGAGGGGGAAGGGGAGGGGATGGGGTGGAGGGAAGGGGGTAGGGGAGGAGAGGAGGGAGGGCAGGAGAGAGATGGGGTAGGGGAGGGAGGGGGAAGTGTGTGGAGGGAGGGGGAGAGGTACGGGGGAGAGAGGGGAAGAGCGGGGAGGGAGAGATGGGGTAGGGGAGAGAGGGGGAAGAGTGGGGAGGGGAGAGGGGTAGGGGGAGAGAGGGGGAAGAGTGGGGAGTTAGGGGGAGAAGGGGAGGGGAGGGGGAGGGAGAGGGGCGGGGGCAGTCCATCTATTCCCCAATCCCGTTCACCCCCATTCCTCTCCATCTATTCCCACGCTTTCCCTCCTCACCTCCCCCATTCCCCTCTCTCCCTCAATTCCCCCACTCCCCCTCTTCATCTCCCCAGGATCTCGTTTGTCCTCCGGATCTGCAGAACTTGCTCATTCACAGAGAGGAACGCAGAATAGCAACACAGATGGACAGTGGGAGGAGTCAGAGAGCCAAATGCCAGCGCGCGTTGGGGGGGGGGGGGGGGGGGTGGATGGGTGGGGTGGGTTGTTGACGTAACTCGGCCTCGCGACGCCCGCAGCCGTTGATAACTGCCAGCTGACAACAGCCCTTTAAAGCCGCTAAGGCAAGACGCGTTTGCCCAGGAGCGAGCATTGATAGCAAAGAAGCACCGGCTTCTGACTCTCTGGAAACCCACAGTTGGAATGAGTGCGCAGGGGATGGGAGGGATGCACAGGCAGGCGGGGCTTCGTGAGCTGTGCCGGCTGTGAGGAGAAAGTTCAGCGGAACTTATGAGAAGTTTATATTTAAAAAATTGAGTTTTGTGAACAATTTTATTCAAAGTCTGGGGAAATAATTGACCAAGGAGTGGATTTCTGAACTCCTAAGTTAAATCACTACCGAAATTATAAAAATCTCCGTGTTTTTGTGTCTGATTTTCAAAGAGATACGTTTCACATGCAAAATCACACACACACACACACACACACACACACACACACACACACACACACACACACACACAGCTTTAAAAGTATACTAGACCAAGCGCAGACCCGTTGGGTCTGTTCCCCCAACGTGTGGTTGCGAGGGATGGGGGCTGGGGGGGGGGCATGCGGTATCACACACACTAACTACCCCCCACACACACGCTAACTACCCCCCTTTTTATATTAATATTATTAACTTGCTCCTTTTACCCCATAACCGCCCTATCCACTGACGCATAGCCCCCAACTCGCAGACGCGTCTAAGGGGGGGGGGGTGGAGAGAGCGAAGGCAGAAAGAGAATGGGGAGAGACAGAGAGAAAGGGGCAGAGACAGAATGTTAAGAGACAGAGGGAGAGGGGTGGAGGGGAGGAGGAGAGGGAGGGTGGGGAGGAGGGGTGAGAGAGATGGGAGGAGAGAGAGAGAGGGGGGAAGAGGGGGGGGAAGGGGAGGGGGGAGGCGAGAGGTGGGGGGGAGGGAACGGGAGGGTGGTGGGGAGGGGATGGGTGGAGGGAAGGGGGTAGGGGAGGAGTGAGGGGAGGGGAGAAGGGGGTTTAGGGGAGGGAGGGTGGGGGAGGGCAGGGGATTTGTGGGAGAGGAAGGGGGAGAGAGGGAAGGGAGAGAGAGGGGGGAGGGGGAGAGGGAGAGGGAGAGAGAGAGACAGAGAGAGCGAAGTGCAACCGTGCATCACACGTTCAGAATGTGAAGCGTCCGCATCTCATGCACGAAAGCTGTCGGCAGTCTATGGAATTCAGGGGAGGACCCACCACACACACACACACACACACACACACACACACACACACACACACACACACTCCGATCTAAGCAATGAAGTCAATGCAGTCAATGAAGACAGCAAATTTATTTTTTTGCCAGGTGCAAAGGCATTGTGAGGTGAGCAGCTGGGCAACCTTAATATTTTTTTTAAATGTCAGTTTGGTGATAAATTTTTGTAAATATCTCTGGAAATAATCGACCAAATTGATAGAGGATTGGATTTTTGAAATCATTTTCTACCTAGAAGATGTAAACATTTCACTGTTATTGTAAAGTCAGCAGCTGGGCAGCAGTCAGATTTTTTTAAAAAGGTCAGATTGGTCAATACTTTTTATTAAAAAGTCAGGAAAATAATGTACCAACGGTACAGAGGAGTGGATTTCTAAACTTGCAAGAAAAATCTCTACTGAAATATGTAAAAATGTTCCCGTTTTGACGTCTGGTTTTCGAGGAGATACGTTTCACATGCAAAATAACGCGCACACACACACACGCACACGCACACACACACACACACACACACACAGAGTTTTAATAGATATATGATGATATGATAGATAGATTGAAGGGGAAAATGTTTTACATGGAGAGTGGTTGATATCTGGAACATTAGTGCAGATGTCAAGGATGCCATGGACATTGCCGCTCAGGTCCCTTTTAAATCTTTCCTACCTCACATTAAAGCAATGCCCTCTCGTTTTAGACTCGTCTACCATGAGGAAATTACTGTGACTATTCACCTTATCTATTCTCCTCATTATTTTAGATTTCTCTATAAAATCACCCCATCCCTAACCTCATACACTTCAACATAAAAAAGACCCAGCCTATCCAGCTTCTATCAGAAATATTCACTTTATCCTGTCCAGTCCCATCACCCTGTCTGCAACTGAAACTCTATTTTTACCATTTTTGATGACCGTGATCTCTTCTCTTTCCACAGGTGCTGTCTGACCAGTTGAGTGTTTCTTCCATTTTCTGTTTTTATTTTAGAAATCTGGCATAAGCAGTTTAAAAAATATAGATTCTCTAGACCAAAAATAAATCTCTTCTAAATCTTCTTGAACTTTGTATTTTCAGGTGTTGGTTTTGAGCCCACATTTTTTTAAGTATGTTTATGACAACTGGAATGAACATCACGGGAGATACTCATCAACTGGAATGCTGGTCACAGTTTTTGCCCTTCATGTCTGCGATGAGGTAAACGTGGTTTCTGATGTAAAATGAAGAAAGTTTGTTCACTCTCAAAGACATTTTGTTAACTAATACGAGTAACAACCATGGGCTTTACTTGTATCTGCACATATTCAGTTAAGATTTCTTTAGTTGATTACTCTTGTTGGAATGTATGAATATCAGATGTTCAAAAAAAGGACATTGCCTTCCACCTCCTTTCCCAAAGCTTAATACATTATTGATGCTAATGTCTGGAAGGCAGTCTCATCTTAAAAATCAGTTGTTTAGCAGGAGTTACTGCAAGCATTATGCATTAGAGAACAAAAGAAAACATAAGAGGATATCGATGAAAAAAGTTAAGCTGCAAGTTGAATCTGTAGTAAAGAAGGCAAATGCAATGCTATCATTTATTTCGAAAGGGCTTGTATACAAAAACAGGGATGCAATGCTGAGGCTCTATAAGGTGCTGGTCAGGCCTTATTGTGAGCAATTTTGGGCACCATATCCGAGAAATGATGTGCTGGCTCTGGAGATGGTCCAGAGGAGGTTTACAAGGATGATGCCAGAAATGAGTAGGTTAACATATGAAGAGCATTTGATGGCACTGGACTTCTACTCGCTGGAGTTTAGAAGAATGACGAGGGACCTCATTAAATGGTACAGAATAGTGAAAGGCTTGGATAGAGTGGATGTGGAGAGGATGTTTTCACTAGTGGCGGAGCCTAGGACTAGAGGTCATAGCTTCAGAATTAAAGGACGTTCTTTTAGTAAGAAGACGGGGAGGAATTTATTTTGTCAGAGGGTCGTGATTCTGTGGACTTCTTTGCTACAGAAGGCTGTGGAAGCAAAGTCCGTGTATATATTTAAGGCAGAGATAGATAGATTATTGACTAGTACGGGTTGGAGTGGTTATGGGGAGAAGGCAGGAGAATGGTGTTAGGAGGGAGAGATAGATAGAAACATAGAGATAGAAACATAGAAAATAGGTGCAGGAGTAGGCCATTCGGTTCTTCGAGCCAGAACCGCCATTCAATATGTTTGTGGCTAATCAGCTATGATTGAATGGCGGCATAGACTTGATGGGCCAAATGGCCTAATTCTGCTCCTATCACTTGTTATCTTATGATACTTCTTGGTTACATTATTATTCTAACATCTGTGAACTCTGTGGATTGCAGGTGGATGTTTATGGATTTGGCGCCAACAAATTGGGGCACTGGCATCATTACTGGGAGAAGAATGCTGGTGCAGGAGCTTTCCGAGTGACAGGAGTTCATGATGGAGACTTCGAAGCCAATGTTACCAAGACACTTACCAAAGTTAACAAACTTAATTTTTTTAAAGGTGTTTAACCCTGCAAAACTGTGACTGATATCCAGGCAAACACTACATACTATAAAATATCTATTATTATCTATTATTATTTAGGTGTTGGGAGTAGAACACTACTTTAAACTCAGGACAGCAAATGTAAAAGAAAACTATTCCCTTCTATTAATGTGCCTTAAGTCTATCCTTAGATGAACATTCCTTACAACAACTGATTATTTTTCTCCAGTTTTTACACATGTACCATCCTCTGGATCAAACTGAACCAGTTCTCATTTGCAAGCGAATAAGTACAAAATTATTGATAGTTTCATTTCATCTAATTTCTCCTCATCTTTGGTGAAGGAAGATTGCCAACTCAGTGTGCAAGGTGAGATGCTGCAAACTTGATTACCTGTGGTAGATTAAAATATTATCATATAGTGAAGTGCCATTCTTAATTTTGAGTTGGGTAGATATGAGCACGTGTGTAGCACCTTATTTTCTCAAAGTGCTTTAAAGCATACAGTGAGATACTTTTGAAACATAGTCACTTTTACGATGTAGGAAACAGAGCTTTCCGAGTGACGGGAGTGTCACTAAAGAAATTAGATGAAATGTTATTTATATAACATTTTGCATGCTATATAAATAATTTTGCCCAAGGTGTGACCAGGAGGGATTATTCTCCTCCACAGTAAAATACACTACCATGGAATATTTTCCATTCAGATGAGACATTCCATTCAGGACGTTGGTTTAACATCTCATTCAACATTTCAACGTTGATACTAAAAGTTTGGTGTAGTTTAGTTTACTTCAGAGATACAACATGGAAACTTCAGCCCACTGAGTTCACGCCAACTGCCAATCTCCCAATCACACTAATTCTATGCTATCCCACTTTCCCATCCACTCCTTCCACACGAGTGGCAATTTACAGAGGCCGATTAACCTACATTCATATATGTTCAAGAATGCTGCTTGATTTGAATTAGTTTAACTTCTTGTTGCTTTCATTCAAGCAGCATGATAGAGACTTATTTACTTAACCAAGTGTGTTGCTGGGTAAATGTAACACTCAAAAGGACGGCAAATTTTAATTGTTTGACTCGAAAGGTTCCCGATTCTTTGCTGGTTTGTGCATATTTTACCAATCTATGCAGGATAACTAGTTAGAAATTCCCAGAAGGCAGGAAAGAAACTATCCTCTTGCTTTAGACCTGAAATAACTTTTGAATTACCTTGGCAATAATATGTGTACACACAGGCATTGGATGAGGATAGCATTATGACTTTTACTGTGATTCCAGCACATTTTGAATAGCCTGTTGGTGTTCATAGACCAGATTTGAACTATGGTAACATTACCCTGTATTCTTAGCATCATGGAATAATATCACCCGATTCCAACAGAATTCAACTTCTGAGGTTATAAAAACTTCCACTAGTATTTTGATTTATATCTGATGGAAATAATGCCACTAAGTGTCAAAGTAAACCAGAAGAAACATAAGAGACTGCAGACACTGGAATCTTGAGCAAAAACCAAACTGGTGGAGGAACTCAATGGCTCAGGCAGCACCAGTGAAAGGAAATGGACAGACATTTTGTATCAGGAAAAGACAGAAAGTGCTGGTGTTCATCAGCGGGTCACACATCATTTCTGGAGAACATGGGCAGCTTATGTGTCTTTTGTAAACCAGCATCTACAATTTCTTGTTTCTGTATTTTGGATCAGGACCCTTCTTCAGACCAGAAGACAAGCCATGAATTTGCAGGAACTGAAACAGTCTTGGGAGAATATCCAAATCCGACTGAATTAAAGTTAAAATCACTACCTCTTGAACATAAAACTGCACTTTCATAAAGAACAAATCTAAATGCTGCACATTTAAGACTGAATTAAAGTTAAAATCACTACCTCTTGAACATAAAACTGCACTTCCATAAATAACAAATCTAAATGCTGCACATTTTAAGAGACGAAATTGCCATAGAAAGGCTGTAAAAGAAAATTAAGTTGCCGTGTGATACAGTATAAATAATCAAAGAGGAGAACATATCTCCCTTGCATTTAACTTTGAATAGCTGGGCTAAATATGTAAATACATGGTTCAAAGTGGTTACATTCAATTTGATGCATATTAATAATTTGGATTGCTGTTTATGCATTTTTGTCATGTCCATGTCAAATTAAAAGCACGAGTTCAGATTTTATTACGGGGTATTATAACAATTTTCAGTTAAAATGAATTGACATCAAATTATTATCTATGCTCAATTCATTTGTGCATAGATTATTACGTAAATGATGAGCATTATTATTAACCTCTCACTGATATTTTGCCAAGGTGTCACAGTGGTGAAACAATATCCCAGAATGTGTAAGAGAACTGTAAGGCTATAAGATGAAAATTGCAAGAGTTGCACATCAAGGGATTTCAAATTGAAATGATGTTTACCCCATAAATATACACTCAGATCGATGCTGACTCACTGGGTCTTTTGGGTTAAGTTAATCTTAGAACCAAAGAAGTAGGAAGTTGTTAACTAAACTTTAAGTATAAAATAAAGTATGTTATTGGGAGTCAACCTGCCAAGAATTCATACTGGATTCAAAGGTTTTTAGATAATTATTTTTTAGTTGAAGCTTAATATGAGATTGAGTGAAAAATAGTAATGGCTAAGAATTTAGGTTTTGAGGGGAGGATAAAGTGGTGTGTTCATTCTGATTTTTGATGCATATAGTTTTCCAACTAGCATTTTAAAACAGACCAATATAATAGATTTTCTTTAATGTTCTGATAATTTTTATATATAATTATTGATTACCTCTAAGCAATTATCTCTGGACCACTTTGTTGTTACCTTTGAATAATAGTGATCTGTGAAATTACCTCATAAATTAAGACCAAAGTAATTATATCACCCAGATAACTCAGTTTGCAAATAGGCTGTTTGATTTAGTCATATAGCTCATGGCTGTTCTATTGTTTAGTGTGAAATAAAGATAATCTCTGGCATGTGATGGGAACATCACTGTTATCTTCAACTCACCTTGCACAGCAGTTGGCTGAGGAAAACATGGAGATTAAGACCTCAAAGCTGGCATAATGCTCATGTGGCAGCAGTGGTCACTGACATTTGTACACTTTGGAGACATGGACTGCCTACTGCAGGCTGCGCAATGGAGAGCTATCAAGTATGCTGACTCTAGAAAAATTCTCCAACAACACTGGCAGGATGAGTGAAGAAACATCAGCATTCTCTACTGGACCAACAGCTCCAGCATTGTGACCCTAATTATACTCAATCACCTCCAAGATCACATTGGTTGCATGCCCAAAACTAGACTCCAAATATGGACCATATTCCAAGATCTGTCACAATAAGGATTACTAGATGGATGGAGTAAAGGATTTTCAAAAAAATGGTCTCACAAGTTTCTGAAATAACCGTGCGTAACTGAGCTGCTTGGCACAACACAGGCAAGCTTCTTCAGACACTAAACATTCATGTCTTCCAAGGCCCATGCACAACCAATTAAATGCACATCAATAATTTACCCAGGCTAACATGATGAAACCTCTCGCTGACTCTACCATTGAGTACAAGGGGAGCAGGCACATGAGAACACCATCTGCAGGTTCCCCACCTTCTTAACTTGGAAATATTTCACCTGCACTTTATTATTGTTGGGTCAACATCCTGGAACTATGTCCAACAGAACTATGGAAATAACTTCAACCAAAAGATGTTGCTTATTCCTGTCTTCTTAAGGGTGGTTGAGGATGGTCAGTAAATACTGGTCTTGTTAATGACAGCCAGATTCCAAAAATGAAGATAATGTAAAAAATGCATCTTCTAACTAATGGACTCCTGTCTATGTAACTGTACCCGAGTAAGAATCAATGGGGACAATTTTGACTTTGGGTGGTAATGTATATCAGGTAATATTATTTCAGCTGTCCATTTTAAATTTCACTTAATCTTCATTTACATTCTTTGCAGCAAAAGTTTCTTTAATATCTTTAGGAATGACAAAGAGGATTTTGGTCAAAGAATATAATATTTTCATTTTATTGTATCTGTTCACTCTGCATTTGATTACAAGGAAAGGATAATGCTTATCAGATCACTACCTCTTAGATCAAGCAATGTGTCAGAAATATTGTGCTTTATTTGTTAATTATTTGCCTTGCTTTGTCACTGCTGTATCCAAAAAGGACACAGAGAAAAATCAGGAGAGGCAGAAAATGGTACTGGATTTTTTAACAAACCTCCTTTAAAAATATATATTTTCCTTTGAACAACATTTTTGATTTTCTCCAGCTGAGTCTTATCAAAAATGATGATAAATTCTGCTCTGAATTGGCTGAAAGAGTCATAGAGTGATACAGTATGGAAACAGGCCCTTCAGCCCAACTGGCCCACACCCGCCAACATGTCCCAGCTACACTAGTCCCACCTTCCCGTGCTTGGTCCATATCCCTCCAAACATGTCCTATCCATGTACCCATCCAACTGTTTCCATCCAGCCTCAACAATGGTTCAAAGAAAGATTAAATAGTTGGATGGGGAGATGTGTCAAAGTTTAGAGATATAATAGTGTATTCTTTATGTTATTTGAATAGTACATGCAGTGAGTTCAGATATGACTGTGATTCTCTGCAAATCTGATTTTACCCTAAATCAGTGGATATCCCTCTAAACTGTCTGATTGTTGTGAAAACTTAAACTGCTCCATTTGCCATTTTTAGAGGCTTGGGCAACATGTGATTCTGGGTCCACAACAATATGGTTGTCTCTGAGTTGCCCTGTGATGGGACCTCGCTAGCCTCTCAGTTCAAGAAGGCCAAACACCTCTCTCCCCACCCCAGAAAAATCTAGAAAAGGGAGTAGATACCAGCAATGCTCACTTCTTGAGAAAAGAACAATGAAAAGCTTTCCTGCTTTTTCTTCCCTTCTCCAAGTAATCAACTCAAATCTTGTAATATTAGGTCTTTTCAAAAGTCTTGATACTTATTTTTATAAGATAAAAACACTGACATTTTGAGAAAGGATGAATGAATGTTTTAAAATTTGTGATTCTATACAGATATGGTAATCTATTAGAGTATATTTTAAAGGTACGCTATATTCCTAAATAGTTAAAATGTTATCCAATTTAGCAACTTGCTGTTCATAATAATATTGGTGGTGTAATATTTATTGCGGTATGATCGTGTTTTTAATTTCATGTTTTCTGTAAAGGGGAGATACATTAATTATATTAAACAGTGGTATTTTTGTTATTATTATTGCTCCTATATAAAGGAATATCTTGTTGCACAATATCTGATCACAGTCATTCTCACGTCTTTAATGTATGCAAATGCTGCTTGATCAACCTTTAATCAACCAGTTGGCAAATCCTCTCCTCTATCTTAAGGTTAAGGTACAAGTTTGTACACTCAGTATAGAAGAGCACAAACACGTAAGATGATAAGACGTAGAAGTGAGAATAGGCCATTCAACCTCTTATCCCAGAGCCTTCATCCAAATCATTTGACTTCATAAAAAAATATCCAAAAAATACTGATCTCTGGTATAACTATACAGCAACTGAGTCTCCATAACTCTTTTGGGTGGAGAATTGTCACATCAATTTTGAATGTCCAATATCTTAAGTTGACTCTAGACACCACAGCCAGTGAAAACATCAACTCTACCCTATCAATTTCCATACATTTTTACATGTGTCAATGTGGACATCCCTCATTCTTCTAAATTCACAACAATATTGGCCAAGTCTGCTTAACATAGATGAGAATACATTCCAGAGAATGCCAGTTTGTAATTTATCAATAACAAACTTTCAGCCAAAGGGGAACCACGAGGTTCGTGTATTATGAAATATATTAAAACCAGCTTTGATTACCAATCTCGGCGGTTGTCCAGTGATCTTCCGCTGTTTAGAAGCACAAGAATAATCTTAGCTTCAAGCTCATTGTGTATCTCTACATGGTCCCTTCCTTTAATAGAGTGGGGTAGTACCAGGAAAAGTGCAGAACTGTTTGGATTAACTTATACAGCAAGAACAAGTTTCCACCAGTGATGAATAATCTTTACCATTTTCAATCTATTTTGGAAAGTCATGAATTTAGTACCTATGAGTTTTTGCCCCATAAATTTTAATAGCCTGCTTGACTAACCAAAGATAATAAATGATGTGTTGCTAGCTTATCATTGACATTCTGATTTCTTCAATGGAAGAGGGAGGAAAATATCTTTAATTTTCAAAACATTCCTATTTGAAAATACAATGCATGCCAAGGTACTTGTATTTATTAGGATTATTGATTGTTATCAGACCAGAATTTCAAATCAAGCTTCTTCCTTCAGACTTGATTAATGTTGATTAATAGTGCCAATAAAATTGATGAAAAGATGGTGCATTTTTGTTTTTTCAAACTCACCTTTTGCTTTACTTCCTACATTATGTTATACCTTAGCATACAAAAACAGTGAAAGATTAACTTCATTCTTTGCAAAGTGTATTTAGTTTTTTCAAGTCAAATGAGTGAGCATGTCTGCAAACACAGGACGGATGTGGAGGCTTAGGAGAGGATGCAGCTGAGGTATGGCAGGATGCCCACTGGATCTGTGGGTAATAGCCATAAGAGGAGATTGGACAAACTTGGATTGTATCTTCTGGAGCATCCGAGGCTTAAATATAACATATTTAAGAGTATACTAGACTAAGTGGGACCTATTGGGTCCTTGTCACATGGGAGGCATGGTCCCCAAACGCAACCCTTTCCCTGACGCAATATTCCACCACTCACGAATTCCCCCAATACAACCCGTCCCCCCAACACAATATTGCACCACTCATGTATAGCCCCCAACTGTGCAGGCATGGCTCATTTTCCTTCATCCCCCAGCACTCCTTCCCCCTCTTCTTTCCCCTCCCCAATCCTTCCATCAACTCTCTCTCCCTCTCCTTTCCCCTACCCTCAGTCACTCCCTTCGTCCCTCCATAACTCCTCGCCCTCCCTACCCCCCTCCTTTCCCACTATCCCCCACTTCTCACCTCCCCATCCTTCCTACTATACCTCCTGACCTCAGAGAGAGAGATATAGAGAGATAGATATATATATTGAGAGATAGAGATATAGAGAGATAGGAAAAGAGAGAGAGAGAGAGAGAGAGAGAGAGATAAAAAGAGAGAGAGAGGTCATATTTAAGGTAGTCATTCAGGAACTTTTTCCCAGTATGAAAATGTCAGATACTGGAGGGTACAATTTTAAAGTGAGAGGGGGAAAGTTTGCAGGAGATGCGCAGGGCAAGTTTTTTTTTTACACAGAGATTGGTAGATGTCTGGAATGCACTGCCTGGAGAGGATAATGGAAGCAACACAATAGTGGCATGTAGGGGTTTTAGATATGCGCATTGAATGCTGGAAGGGATATGGAGTACGAGCAGGGAGACGAGTTTAGTTTAATTTAACATCATGTTCGGCACAGCCATCGTGTGTTGAAGGTCATGTTCCTCTGATGTACTGTACTGTGTTCTTATCGAGTCCACATCACAAGATTAGAAATTGTTCAGCCAGAGCTGAACACACTTCTCGGCATCTGTATACAATTGCGTCTTGCGCTTCTTGTCCGTGGTGGTGGAAAGATTGGTGGAAACAGGGTCACGACGTGAACACTCTTTCCTTGAGCCCCCGACTGTGTTCGAAAGATACCAGATGGAGTGTAGCAATGCATAGGGGGAAGGTTGCCTTGGGCATGGTGTCATCTCTCAGAAAATTGAACTGCATGCAGAGCATCAATGCAAAGCATAGTCTCCTCTGATCTAACAAGTGAGGAGACGCTTTAAAGTTGGCCTTCCTCACAAATCTATCACCATCTGCTGTATGCTCCACAATGACATGCAAGCTGCACCCTCATCAATAGGTTAACACCTAATTCCAGTGGAGAGTGGATTCAAGGAGGTTTCTGCGCCTCCAACATATACTCCCTCCAACACCCACCCAAGGGACAATAAAATGTTCTAGAAAATTGTTTTATATTTCAGATTTCCAACATCTATATATTTTGTTTTTTCAGTTACACATACAGTAGTTCACTCATTTTAAACGATTACCTTTGTCATTGACTCTATGCAGAATATATGGTTTTACAAATAACACATCGCATGCCATTGAGGTCAACTCCAAAGGCAAGAATACTGAATTATCCAATTTCAGGCAATCCACGTGCTTCTGTCCCTTTTCTCTCTATCTACCTTGGTCCTCTCAATAAACCCGTCATCCCAGAATAAAACCGTAACAACCCACCTAACCATCTGCATGAGCAATTGCTTATTCCTGGCTCAGGAGCTGCGACCGCACCGACGCGGGAGCTTCAACCACCTCGTAAGGGAGCTTCGATCGGCCCGACCCGGGGGAATCGATTGCCGATTACGGGAGCTTTGATCACCCTGACTGCAGATGGTTTGACTGCCCCGACCGCAGGAGAAAAATGAGGGAAGAAGATTAGACTTCATTGCCTTCCATCACAGTGAGGAATGTAGGGAATCCTGCATGTTTATATTAAATTTATGTTGTTGTGTCTTGTTACTTTTTTTTAGGATGGCTGTATGGTAATACAATAATCGGTGTACCTTAATTGGCAGATGTGACAATAAAGACCTTTGAAACCTTTAAATATTTTCATAGGTGTAAACCTCTTTTGCTCATCCACCATGCCAGGACTCCTCAAGATCTTATGTGTCCCCTCTCAATCCTGTAAACCCCAGCAGATACAAACCTATCTTCCCCTCTGACATAATTTTCCCAAATCATATATTAGTCCAGTAGTCCTTCTCTAAACTGTATCCAATTTATTTAGATTTTTCCTTGGATAAAGAAACCAATATTGTCCAGAATATTCCAAATGAGACTTAATTATGTTCTATAGCATTAATCATGATTTCTTTTTGCTGATCCCAAAAATGGATCTACTATCCACTACAATAGTTCTACACATTTAAAATCGCTGTTGTACAGGTGTTTGACTTCACTGTAGTCATGTACAATATTTTTTGACTGGAAAGCGTAAACATGATTCAAATCTCTCTGCATCTCAGACCTCTGCAATCTCTCACCATTTAGTAACCTTTTTCATAATTGTCATGCCAAAATGGACAATTTTATGGTTTCCCATTTTCTTTCATATATGCTTGATCTTTGCCATATCGTTTCATCATATATTTTCTTACTTAATAAGACACATTTGGACAGGTATATTGATAGGAAAGGATTAGAGGGATATGGGCCAAACGCGAGCAAGGGCAAGTGTAGATGGGGCATCCTGGTTGGAAGGGGCAAGTTGTGCCAAAGGACCTGATTCCATGTTGTATGAATCTATGTCATCAGAAGATTTAGCAACACCACGTTTGGTGTCATCACCCAGGACACATATATATATAAAATAAAAGCTGAGGTCCTGAATTGATCCCTCAGGCACAAATCTAATTGCGTCCTGTCAACCAGAGATATACCTGTTTATGCCTACAATTAATTTCAATTTTTTTTAAATGGGATTTTGAATGGATAATATATAGAACTGGGTTTGCACACCAGAAAAGATAAAATCCAATTTCTAGCCAATTACTAACCACGATGCTGAGGAGGACTTACTCATACAGCATCAGTAGTAAGAAAAACTAGTGTTTTGGAGATGTTTCTTCCTTCATGCAAAGCGGAAAGTGTGTGGTGGGGGAAATGGTGAGGGAGAATGTTCCACTAGAGGGAGCTCCACTGCCAAACCTCAAGACCTCATTTATAATGTCTGGAGCCAGGATGTTTAGGCACTAAAAAACTCTGAAATAGGCAGGCAAAAAGGCATACTAAAATTACAAAAAAGGCAGGAAAAGGGCATTTATTGACAAAAAAAAGACATAACAAGGCATGTATTTCCACAACCAAAATATGGTTAAAAATGATCATATAAAGGTATACTATATTAAATGACCAAAGTTGACTGGTTGCACATAATTATCTGGTGTTAAACTATACCGTCTGTCAACAGAATATGCTTCAGTTGTTAAAAACATCTTTCTACCCCAGCTGAGGTCACTGGTGCATACCCGAAACAAGCTACAGACTCTACATTCATGTTGATAACTTGTGTATTACAACTACCTTTGAGAACTTTAGCTATGTTTTGTATTTCTTCAAGATCTTTGTTAGCTAAAATCACTCTTGCACATTTTCCTTGTATGTCTTTACATCGCCAGGAACTTTACGAATATCGTCAGTTACCTCATGGCCGTCGAAGGGAGGATGTGATGGGTGTGGTCGCACCCACCTATTTGCCAGAGTCAAACAAATTTTAAAAAAATAATAAAATTGGAGCGCAATCAGAAATTCTGGTTCCGGCCCGCGGGATAATTGAGGGAAAAAAATATTTGCGACCATCTGCGCCTGCGCAGTTGCTGTAGTTACATAAAATGATGCCGTCTCTCCATGCGTGCACAGTGGGCCCGGCGGGGCGGGATCAGGTCACCACCATTTCCACTCATCGCCTCAACACCTCGGGCCTAGTTTAGGTGAGTGGGGCCGTGGAATGGCATTGTGTTGTGGGGAGGGGGTGTCAAACTACCCGCGAAGGGTCCAATCCGGCCCGCGAGATGATTTGGAAAACAAAGTGCCCATTTCTCCGGGCCCAGGGCTGCGGTGTCTGCCCGCCCGCCCGGTCCATCGCTATCTGCAGCATCGGAGCCTAGCCGCTGGTCAGCCTGGCGTCCAGGGAGCGGGTCCACTGCCAACGGTTGATCCGGGGAGACCGTTCTCCTGTTGCCGGGTGAGAGCAGGATCCACTGAATCTGAACCCAGTACTGGCAGCGGCCGTGACCTCAACACCAAGAGCCGCTCCGCCCGGGCCCACGCCTCCCCCCCCAGCCCCTTGCCGCCCCCCCCCCCCCCCCCCCCCCCGCCGTGGGCCCATGCCTCTTGGCTTGGTATAAGTATAAATTGTCCCTAGAGAGTGTGGGATAGTGTGCAGGGGATCACTGGTCGGTGAGGACTCCATGGGCCGAAGGGCACTTTATCTCTGAACTAAATGTGACACAAGGTCCCCAGGGGTTGGACTCAAACCCCCAATGTTCTGCCTGCTCCTCATGGGAAGTAAACTGTTGGCCACGAGTTGTCCCAGAGGCAGATCTCTCTTCCAATGGTCTCTCCAAGCCCCCAGAGGCAGCAGCTTTTCAACTGGGTACAGGCAATGTTGTCAATGTACCAGTGCCACCCACCTGCTCCAGCCACTGAGTCTAAATACCCACCATCCATTTTGAAACAAGGTGAGGGGGCGGGGGGGAGGGGGGGGGTGTGGGTGTGGAGTTGTTCCCAAAGTCTACATTTATCCCATAGTCAATGTTACTAAAACAGATGATGAGGCCTTTGTGCAGTACTATTAGTGGGATCTCGCTGTCACAGGCTGGGTCCACAAATGGGGGGCGCTGGGGAATGTGGGAGGAGGGAGTGGGTTGGAGAATACAAGAAGGGAGGGAGAGGGGGAGAAGGGGATGTGAGGGGGGAGGGGGGAGTGGAGTAGTTGGAGAATAGTGGAGCGGGGGGAAAGGAAGAACGGGGAGAGAGGAGTGGAGAAGGGTATAACCATATAACCATATAACAATTACAGCACGGAAACAGGCCCTCTCGGCCCTTCCAGTCCATGCCGACCATTTGTTTTCCCCCAGTCCCATCTACCTGCACTCAGACCATACCCCTCCATTCCCTTCCCGTCTATCTACCTACAAAATTCTTAAGACTTACAAAATTCTTAAGGGGTTGGACAGGCTAGATGCAGGAAGATTGTTCCCGATGTTGGGGAAGTCCAGGACAAGGGGTCACAGCTTAAGGATAAGGGGGAAATCCTTTAAGACCAGATGAGAAAGACTTTCTTCACACAGAGAGTGTGAGTCTCTGAACTCTCTGCCACAGAGGGTAGTTGAGGCCAGTTCCTATATTTAAGAGTGAGTTGATGTGGCCCTTGTGGCTAAGGATCAGAGGGTATGGAGAGAAGGCAGGTACGCTGAGTTGGATGATCAGCCATGATCATATTGAATGGCCAGGCTCGAACTGAATGGCCTACTCCTGCACCTAATTTCTATGTTTCTATGTATGTTACCTATCCACTTTACTTTAAATGTTAAAATCGATCCTGCCTCCACCACTTCTGCAAGCTGATTCCACACAGCCACCACCCTCTGAGTAAAGAAGTTCCCCCTCACGTTACCCCTAAACTTCTGTCCCTTAATTCTCATGTCATGCCCTTTTGTTTGAATCTTCCCTACCCTCAATGGGAAAAGCTTATCCACGTCAACTCTGTCTATCCCTTACATCATTTTAAAGACCTCAATCAAGTCCCCCCTTAACCTTCTGTGCTCCAAAGAATAAAGACCTAACTTGTTCAACCTTTCTCTGTAACATAGTTGCTGGAACCCTGGCAACATTCTAGTAAATCTCCTCTGTACTCTCTCTATTTTGTAGACTTTGAAAATTTACTTAATTATCCACAACACCACCTATCTTAGTATCATCTACATACTTACTTATCCAATTTTCCACCCCATCATCCAGATCATTGATGTACATGACAAACAACAGTGGACCCAACACAGATCCCTGAGGCACCCCACTGGTCACCGGCTTCCAACCTGACAAACAGCCATCCACCATTACTCTCTGACATCTCCCATTTAGCAACTGTTGAATCCATCTTGCTACTCCGCCATTAACACCCAAAGATTGAACCTTCTTAACCAACCTTCCATGGGGAACCTTGTCAAAGGCCTTACTGAAATCCATATAGACAACGTCCACTGCTTTACCCTCATCAATTTCCTTAGTAACTGCTTCAAAAAATTCCAGAAGGTTTGTCAAACATGACCTTCCAGGCACAAATCCATGTTGACTGTTCCTTATCAAACCCTGTTTATCCAGATGCTTACAGTGGCTTGCAAAAGTATTCATACCCCTTGAACTTTTCCACATTTTGTCACGTTACAACCACAAACGTAAATGTATTTTATTGGGATTTTATGTGATAGACCAATACAAAGTGGTGCATAATTGTGAAGTGGAAGGAGAATGATACATGGTTTCCAAATTTTATTACAAATAAAAAACTGAAAAGTGTGGCGTGCAAAGGTATTCAGCCCCCCTGAGTCAATACTTTGTAGAACCACCTTTTGCTGCAATTACAGCTGCAATTCTTTTGGAGTATGTCTCTACTAGCTTTGCACATCTAGAGACTGAAATGTTTGCCCATTCTTCTTTACAAAATAGCTCAAGCTCAGTCGGATTGGATGGAGAGCGTCTGTGAACAGCAATTTTCAAGTCTTGTCAGAGATTCTCAATTGGATTTAGGTCTGGACTTTGACTGGGCCATTCCAACGCATGAATATGCTTTGATCTAAACCATTCCATTGTAGCTCTGGCTGTATGTTTAAGGTTGTTGTCCTGCTGGAAGGTGAACCTCCGCCCCAGTCTCAAGTCTTTTGCAGACTCTAACAGGTTTTCTTCCAAGATTGCCCTCCATCCATCTTCCCATTAACTCTGACCAGCCTCCCTGTCCCTGCTGAAGAAAAGCATCCCCACAGCATGATGCTGCCACCACCGTGTTTCGCAGTGGGGATGGTGTGTTCAGGGTGATGTGCAGTGTTAGTTTTCCACCACACATAGCGTTTTGCATTTATGCCAAAAACTTCAATTTTGGTCTCATCAGACCAGAGCACCTCCCTCCACATATTTGCTGTGTCCCCCACATGGCTTGTGGCAAACTGCAAACGGGGCTTCTTATGGCTTTGTTTCAACAATGGCTTTCTTCTTGCCACTCTTCCATAAAGGCCCGATTTGTGGAGTGCACGACTAATAGTTGTCCTGTGGACAGAATCTCCCACCTGAGCTGTGGAACACTGCTGCTCCTCCAGAGTTACCATGGGCCTCTTGGCTGCTTCTCTGATCAATGCTCTCCTTGCCCAGCCTGTCAGTTTAGGTGGACGGCCATGTCTTGGTAGGTTTGCAGTTGTGCCATACTCTTTCCATTTTCGTAGATGGATTGAACAGTGCTCCGTGAGATGTTCAAAGCTTGGGATATTTTTTTATAACCTAACCCTGCTTCAAACTTCTCCACAACTTTATCCCTGACCTGTCTGGTGTGTTCCTTGGGTTTCATGATGCCCAAGGAACATTGTTTGTTCACTAATGTTCTCTAACACACCTCTGAGGCCTTCACAGAACAGCTGTATTTATACTGAGATTAGATTACACACAAGTGGACTCTATTTACTAATTAGATGACTTCTGAAGGCAATTGGTTGCACTGGATTTAATTCAGGGGTATCAGAGAAAGTGGGGCTGAATACTTTTGCATGCCACACTTTTCAGGTTTTTATTTGTAAAAAGATTTGAAAACCATGTATCATTTTCCTTCCACTTCACAATTATGCGCCACTTTGTGTTGGTCTATCACATAAAATCCTAATAAAATACATTTACGTTTGTGGTTGTAACGTGACAAAATGTGGAAAAGTTCAAGGGGTATGAATACTTTTGCAAGCCACTGTATATATATTATCTCAAAGTATCCTTTCCATTAATTTGCCCACCACTGACGTCAAACTAACAGGTCTATAATTGCTAGGTTTGTTCTTTGAACCCTTTTTAAACAATGGAACAACATGCAGAGTACGCCAGTCCTCCAGCACTATTCCCGTTTCTAATGACATTTGAAATATATCTGTCACAACTCCTGCTATTTCAACACTAACTTCCCTCAATGTCCTAGGGAATATCCTGTCAGGACCTGGTGACATCCACTTTTATATTTTTCAAAAGTGTCAGTACTTCCTCCTCTTTGAATCTCATAGTTTCCATAGCTATTCTACTTGTTTCCCTTACCTCACAGAGTTCAATATCCTTCTCCTTGGTGGATACCGAAGAAAAGAAATTGTTCAATATCTCCCCCATCTCTTTTGGCTCTGCAGATAGCTGTTCATTCTGGCTCTCAAATGGTCCAATTTTTTCCCTCGTTATCCTTTTGCTATTAATATAGCTGTAGAAACCCTTTGGATTTACTTTCACCTTTCTTGCCAAAGCAACCTCTTTTAGCCTTCCTAATTTCTTTCTTAAGATTCTTTTTACATTCTTTATACTCCTCTAGCACCGCATTTACTCCATGCCTCCTATAATTATTGTAGATATCTCTCTTTTTTCGAAACAAGTGTCCAATTTCCCTTGAAAACCAATTCTTTCCAATTTTTACTATTTCCTTTCAACCTAACAGGGGCATAAAGATTCTGTACTCTTACAATTTCCCCTATAAATGTCCTCTATTTCTCTTCTACATTCTTCCCATAAAACAAAGTGTCCCAATTCACTCCTTTTAAATCCTTACGCATTCCCTCAAAGTTAGCCTTTCTCCAATCAAAAATCTCCACCCTAGGTCCAGTTCTGACTCTCTCCATAATTATATTGAAACTAATGGTGTTGTGATCACTGGTCCCGAAGTGCTCACCAACGCATACCTCCGTCACCTGACCTGCCTCATTTCCTAACAGGGGGTCCAGCACTGCCCCTTCTCTGGTCGGAACCTCTACGTATTGCTACAAAAAACTATCCTGCACACATTTTACAAACTCCAAACCATCCAGCCCATTTACAGAATGTGTTTCCCAGTCTATTTTTGGAAAATTGAAATCTCCCACAATCACTACCTTGTACTTACTACTAATATCTGCTATATCCTTACATATTTGCTCTTCCAATTCTCGCTCCCCATTTGGCGGTCTATAATACACCCCTAAAAGTGTTGCTACACCGTTCCCACTTCTCAGTTCCACCCAAATAGCCTCCCTAGACGAGCCCTCTAATCTACCTGCCAAAGCACTGCTGTAATATCCTCTATGACAAGCAATGCAACACCTCCACCTCTGGTCCCTCCAATTCTATCACACCTGAAGCAACAAAATCCTGGAATATTTAGTTTCCAATCACAGTCCTCCTGCAACCATGTTTCACTGATTGCCACAACATCATATTTCCAGGTGTCAATCCAGGCTCAAAGTTCATCCACCTTTCTTACAATGCTCCTAGCATTAAAATATACACATCTTAGAAACCCACCATCCCTTATTCTCTGTCTATTATCTTTTTCTTCTTTCTCGCCTACATTTTGGGTCCGAGTGCTTCCCTTCTCTGCCTCTTGCCCCACACCCTGTCCCCTAGCCCCCTCTACCCGAGTCCCTCCCCCCAGCCTTTCTAGTTTAAAGTCTCCCCTTTGCAAATCTCCCTGCCAGGATATAGGAGGCACTGCCTCAAAAAGACAGTCAATATCATCAGACCCACATCACCCTGGACACGCTATCATAACAGGAAGAAGCTTCGAGTCAGAAAAGAGGCTCAAGAATAGCTTCTTCCCAACAACAGGGCAGCACAATGACGCAGCCAGTAGAGCTGCTGCCTTGTAAAACCATAGACCCAGGTTCGATCCTGACCTTGAGCACTGTCTCTGTGGAATTTACATATTCTCGCTGCAACCGCGTGGGTTGAATAGCTCAATATCAATAGTTCTTTATTGTCATGTGTACCCTGAGGTACAGTGAAATTTAAAAAACTATTATTTTTTTTATTAGAGGCATGTACATATCATTGTCCAAACCACTACGAACTTTGTTAAACGGTTACATATTAAATATCCAGGTTTCAAGGATATTTATCGGTTACATATTAACATTGACTCTAATTATTATTCTTTTTTTAATAGATAGAAAAAATAAAGAGAGAAAAAAAAGAAAATTAGAAAAATAGAATAAACTATCCATAATACAACTTAGGAGATAGGTCCGTAAGTCAGAGAACATAATTATTCATCTAGTCCTGGGTTCAAACTTCAGTCAGGCGCCGGCCCATTCTACCCCTTCAAATAATCTATGAACGGAGACCATATTCTAGTAAATAATTCTAGTTTATCAATTAAGACACATCTACTTTTTTCCAGATTTAAGGTCTCCGACATCTCCATAATCCACATTTTGATTGTGGGGGTTGCTGGGTTTTTCCAAAATTTTAATATTAATTTTTTCCCAGTTATTATACTGTAATCAAGGAAATGTCTTTGGTTTATTGTAAGTTTTAGGTATTGTTCTGATATGCCCAATATTATTAATTTAGGATCGGGCTCCAGTTGAGTATTAACCACTACGGAAATAATTTTAAAAATATCCATCCAGAAATGTTTAATTTTTATGCAACTTACAAAGGTATGGGTTAAATTAGCCTCAGAGTATTGACATTTATCACAGATAGGAGAGATATTAGGAAAAATTCTATTTAATTTTGTTTTAGAATAATGCAATCTATGTAGTACTTTAAATTGTATTAAAGAATGTCTGGCGTTTAACGAACATTGATGTATATGTTGTAGACTTTCATCGCAAATATCTTTCGTTTAGGGTTGAACTAATTTTTTTTCCCATGCTTGTCTATATAATTCTGTCGCCGGAATCTCACTATCTAAAAGAGTATTATAAATGTAAGATATTAATTTGACTGTGTTGGAGTGTTTATTCAAACATTCATCTAGAATCTCTGGCTCTCTAGTTCTGTATTCTTGTGTATGTGATTTAACATAATCTTTAAGTTGTAAATATCTAAAAAAATTATTTGAATGTAATCCATAATACTGTTGTACCTCCTGAAACGAGAGGAACATACCTTTTCTATAAAGATGTTCCTCTTTTTAATTCCATAATTTTTCGATTGTGCAAAACCTTTATCCAATACTGAAGGATAAATGAAGAGTTATTTGCAATAGGGAGAGAAAGTGATAAATTATCCAAGTTTAATGTCTTTTTATTTGTTTCCAAATTCGAATACCACTATGTGTTATTGGATTTTCACTATAGATTTTTTTATTCAATTTTGTGGGAGTTAACAGAATCGGACCAATTTCAAAAGGCAGACAATCCTCCATTTCCATCTTTAACCAGTCTGGTTGTTGATCCGTATCTTCCAACCAGAAATTTATATTTTTGACATAGACTGCCCAGAAATAAAATAAGAAATTTGGTAAGACTAATCCTCCATTCGTCTTGGGTTTACATAAGTGTTTTTGCTTATTCTGTGATTCTTATAAACCCAAATAAAACTTGTCACAATAGAGTCGACTTTTTTAAAGAAATTTTTTGGGAGATATATCGGAATTGATTGAAAGAGGTATAGTAGTTGAGGAAGGAAAATCATTTTAATAGCATTAATTCTACCGAGCATTGAAATGAGAAGTGTTTTCCAATATTGAATATTCTTATGCAATTTATTAACTAAAGGAACAAAATTTGATTTGAATAAAGAAGTATATTTCTTGATCACGTAAATTCCTAGGTATTTAAATTTTTCATTCGCTATTTTAAAAGGTGACTGTTGCAATATATATAAATTAGGTTCCGTTATTGGCATAATCTCACTCTTATTCCAATTAATTCTGTATCCCGAAAATAAACCAAATTGAGTTATAAGATTTAGCAAGTAGGGATGCTGATTTCTGGGTTTGTAATATATAATAATACATCATCTGCATATAGAGAAGTTTTATTAACTATATTTTCAGTATTATACCCTATATTTCTGGATGTACACTAACTCTTTCTAGTGGTTCAATAGCGAGGGCGAATAGTAATTGGGATAGCTGGCATCCTTGTCTACAACCTTTAGATAAATCAAATTTTGTTGATAACATTTGATTTGTCATTATTCTAGCTGTTGGGTTGGTATATAAAAGCTTAACCCAAGTGCAAAACTTCTCACCTTGTTGAAAAATTTCCATCACCGAAAATAAGTATGGCCATTCCACTTGATCGAATGCTTTCTCAGCATCTAACAAGATGACTGCTAAATCTACATTAGCTATTCTATTTGAGTATATAATGTTTTACTAGAATGTTGCCAGGGTTCCAGCAACTATGTTACAGAGAAAGGTTGAACAAGTTAGGTCTTTATTCTTTGGAGCGCAGAAGGTTAAGGGGGGACTTGATTGAGGTCTTTAAAATGATGAAAGGGATAGACAGAGTTGACGTGGATACGTTTTTCCCATTGAGGGTAGGGAAGATTCAAACAAGAGGGCATGACATGAGAATTAAGGGACAGAGGTTTCGGGGTAACGTGAGGGGGAACTTCTTTACTCAGAGGGTGGTGGCTGTGTGGAATCAGCTTCCAGCAGAAGTGGTGGAGGCAGGATCGATTTTAACATTTAAGAGTAAAGTGGATAGGTATATGGACGTGAAGGGAATGGAGGGGTATGGTCTGAGTGCAGGTAGATGGGACTAGGGGAAAACAAATGGTCGGCACGGACTGGAAGGGCCGAGAGGGCCTGTTTCCGTGCTGTAATTGTTATATGGTTATATGGTTAATGTTAAATAATCGTCTCAGATTATAATATGAATAACGTTTTGGAATAAAGCCTGTTTGATCGGGGTGCATTAATTTATGAATCACTAAACTTAATCTATGTGCTAAAATTTTGGTTAATATTTTCTGATCGGTGTTTAAGAGAGCAATTGCTCTATATGAACCTGGGTCTTCAAGGTCCTTATCCATTTTTGGTATAAGTATTATTGTTGATTCATTTAAAGTTTCTGGAAGTTTCTGTTGCATGAATGCTTGAGTATATAATGTCTGTAGGCGTGGCGAGATCAGATCATGAATTTTTTAATAAAATTCGCTATTTATACCATCTGGGCCAGCGGCCTTTCCATTTTTTAAAGAACTAATAGATTCTTCAATATATTTTACTGATATTTCAGCCCCTAATAATTCCCTCTCTTTCAGGTCTAAACCTGTAAGATTGCATTTCTGTAAAAATAATTTCATTCCTGTAGAAACCACTGTCGTTTTGGTTGAGTAAAGTGTTTGATAGTAGTGAGAAAATCTATCATTAATATCCTTGGGTAATGTTAATATTTCTCCCGTATCAGATTTAATTTTATATATTGTTTTTTCCCCTTCCTGTTTCTGGAGTTGACGTGGTGTAATTTTTGCAGTTTATCACCGAATTCAAAGTGTAGCTTTCAATTCTCCAAACATCCTTGATATTGGTAGTATTAATGTATGAGTTTAATAATTTGCTTGTCTTAGATTTTACTTTTCTTTGTCTTGATGATCTATCGAGATATGAATCTAGTGTACAATTTAAATCTCCGATTATCAAATTATGTTGTGTGAGCTCCGGGATAGTATTCTTAAAAAACATAGGGTTGTAAAAATTTGGTCCATAGACATTGAGAAAAATCACTTTTTTTAGATATAATTCACCGACTCGTATAATATATCTACCATTAGTGTCCGCAACAGTTGATATGTGTTTAAAAGATATACCTTTACGAATTAAAATTGCAACACCTCTGGCCTTATGGGAGAATGAAGAATGATATGTTTCAGCAATCCATTTTGCTTTCAATCTATGTTGTGCGTCGTTTTTAAGGCGAGTTTCTTGAAGAAATGTTATATCTGCTTTGTGACTTTAAGTGTGCTAATACCTTACCTCTCTTGATTGATTAATTAATTCCCTTAACATTCCAACTACAAAAAGTGATTCCTTGACCCCCGTTTTTTCTATTAACGTCTTGCATCTTGTGGTTAGGGTGGTCTATAAAAGAGCAGATAGCTCAGCACAGTAAACCAGACATTCCACCCGAACACAGGACAGATGAGTTGTAAATCTAATTCAAATAAGTCTTCCTCCCGGACATAGCTCTACAAATAATATTTATAAATTAATTCAAGTTCAAAATTGTAATTAAGTAAAAAATACAAAAAGTAAAAAAATAAAAAATGAATAAAGTATAAGAAGAAAAAAGAAACTACATCTAAAGTTAGTGTAGTTGGTGCTAGCCACACTAGCGTGGCTGGCTATCTAAGGACTTCCGTAGACTTATAAAATTATTCCTAGCTCCACGCTTTAAAAAAAAAAAATTCAATGAAAGTAATTTATGGGATTAAATTAGAACTATTATGGTCCAGAATGTTAGTATTCATGTAGTGAGAAACTTTTACTCTTAGCTAATTATTAGTCAAATGTTAGTCTGATGTAAAAATAGGAAAAACATAGCAAATTCCAATTAATAAGATATCTAAATTATACCTTGTTTACATTTCATATTTTTACAGTGGTACAGTGAAATTTGATTTTACCGTAATCATACCAAAAAAAAGCAACAAGACACAAAATTACATAAAAATTAAACATAAACAGCCACCACAGCGGCGTGTGAGAATCCCTAGGCACACAGCAAAAGTGTAGACCCACAGCCTTCAGTCCAATGTCGGGCCACACATACGCTCTTCACCGTGATGTGACCAGTTACACCGACCGCTTGTTGCTCTCTCTGCAGGCCCTAACCGTCAGAAAGTCGTCCGCACTCGCACAAGACTCCAGGACGTTCTCGTGGCGCAACATTCACGTAAACACCGCACTCACGGCAATCCCTCCATCCCCACCAGCGCAGGCAGCATCCATCTTGCTTCCGGTAACCTCACACTCCTCACTGTGATGGAAGGTGAATAACTTTTCCTCCTTTTCTCCTGCGGTCAGGGCGATCAAAACATCTACAGTTGGGGCAATCAAAGCTCCTGCAGTTGGCGATCGAAGCCCCTGCTACGGGGCGATCAAAGCTCCTGCAGTCAATCCCGAACAAAGGGACCGCCAGCTCAACGATGTTGGGCCGCAGTGTAGACGGATATACGACACGGAAAAAGTAATGTCTCTGTCAAGGAAAGAGATTTTAAAAAGTTTCTCCCACACCCGCACATAATACAAAAACGAAAAATAAAATTAAAACATACAAAAACAACAAAGAAGAAAGGAACAAGTCAGGCTGTTGGGGAGGCTGCCGCTCACGGCGCCACCCAGTGGTTTCCTTCAGATGCTGCAGAATCTTCCCACATTCCAAAGATGTTGGGGTTTGTCAGTTAATTCATCCCAGTAATTTTCCTAGTGTATGGAGAGTAGATGTACGAGTGAGATAACATAGAATTAGTGTGAACGGATAATTAATGGTTGTCGTGGTCACAGTGGGCCAAAATAAATAACTGAAATATCACATTTACATAAGTATTCAGACCCTTTACTCAGTACTTTGTTGTGGCACGTTTTGCAGCGATTACAGCCTCAGGTCTTCTTGGGTATGACGTGACAAGCTTGGCACACATGTATTTGGGTAATTTCTCCCATTCTTCTCTGCAGATCCTCTCAAGCTCTGTCAGGTTGGATGGGGAGCATCGATGCACAGCTATTTTCAGGTCCCTCCAGTGATGTTCGTTCGGGATCAAGTCGGGGCTCTGACTGGGCCATTCAAAGACATTCACAGGCTTGTCACAAAGCCACTCCTGCTGGAAAATCGAAGGTACACAGAAATGCTGGAGAAACTCAGCAGGTGCAGCAGCATCTATGGAGCGAAGAAAATAGGCAACGTTTTGGGCCGAAACCCTTCTTCAGGCTGATAGGGGGTGGGGGGAGGCAGGGAGAAGAAAGGAAAAAGGAAGGAGCCCAAGGGTTGAGGGAGGGGCAGTAAGGGGAAGAGACAGCAAGGGTTAACAGAATTGTGAGAAATCGATGTTCATGCCACCAGGATGCAAACTCCCCAAGCGGAATATGAGGTGCTGTTCCTCCAATTTCCGGTGTTGCTCACTGGCCGTGGAGGAGGCTAGCATTGTCTTGGCTGTGTGCTTAGGGTCATTGTCCTGTTGGAAGGTGAACCTCCACCCCAGTCTGAGGTCCAGAATGCTCTGGAGCAGGTTTTCATCAAGGATCTCTCTGTACTTTGCCCCGTTCATCTTTTCCTTGATCCTGACTAGTCTACCAGTTCCTGCCGCTGAAAAACATCCCCACAGCATGATGCTGCCACCACCATGCTTCACCGTAGGTATGGTATTGGCCAGGTGATGAGTGGTGCCTGGTTTCCTCCAGACATGACGCTTAGCATTCAGGCCAAAGAGTTCAATCTTGGTTTCATCAGACCAGAGCACCAGAGAAAACCCATTTGGCAAACTCCAAGCGGGCTGTCATGTGTCTTTTACTGAGAAGTGGCTTCTGTCCGACCACTCTACTATGAAGACCTGATTGGTGGAGTGCCGCACATATAGTTGTCCTTCCAGAAGGCTCTCCCATCTCCACAGAGAAACTCTGGAGTTCTGTCAGTGACCATCGGGTCCTTGGTCACCTCGTCTTCACGAAAATCGTCAACCTGTCCCTGTCCAAATCCATCATCCCACCGTGCCTGAAGTCTGCCACAATCATCCCACTATCAAACAAGCCTGTTATCAGCGGCCTTAACGACTACCGACCAGTCAGTCGCTCTCACACCAGTCATCATGAAGTGTTTCGAGAGGCTGGTTCAGCAGCACATCAAAGCCAGCCTACCGTCCACCTTCGACCCACACCAGTTTGCCTACAGAACAAATAGGTCCACTGAGGATGCCATCGCCACTGCTCTTCACACTGCACTGACCCACCTCGAACACCAGGGGAGCTATGTGAGGATGTTCTTCATTGACTTTAGCTCTGCCTTCAATACCATCATCCCCAGCAGACTGGTCACCAAACTCATGGATTTTCCCAACCCATCTGCCTTTGGATCAAGGACTTTCTGTCTAACCGCCCCCAGACCGTCAGACTGGGCCATCACCTCTCCACCCCCATCACACTCAGCACCGGCTCCCCACAGGGCTGTGTATTGAGCCCCCTCCTCTACACACACGATTGTGCCCCCGCCCACTCCACCAACACCATCGTCAAGTTTGCAGACGACACGACTGTGGTTGGACGTATCTCAGGAGGAGATGAGATAGCCTACAGGGAGGAAGTCCAAAGACTGGCAGCATGGTGTTCAGACAACAACCTCATCCTAAACACCACAAAAACAAAGGAAATTATCATAGACTTCCGTAAGAACAATGCAGCCCTCCAACCCCTATTCATCAATGGGGACTGTGTGGAAAGGGTCTCAGACTTCAGATTCCTGGGCACACAAATTGCGGAGGATCTCTCCTGGACCACAAACACCACCACAGTAGTCAAGAAGTCCCAGCAGCGACTCTACTTTCTGAGGATCCTCAGGAAAAACAACCTGGAAGAGAAGCTGCTGGTGTCCTTCTACCGCTGCTCTTTCAAGAGTGTACTGGCGTACTGTATAACCACATGGTATGCCAGCTGCTCTGCAGCGGACAGGAGAGCCCTTCAAAGGGTCATCAACACTGCCCAAAAAATCACTGGCTGTCCACTGCCCTCCCTGAAGGACATCTTCAGCTCTCACTGCCTTGGCAGGGCAGCCAACATCCTGAAGGACCCTTCGCACCCTAGACACAACCTGTTCCACCTGCTGCCCTCCAGCAGACGGTACAGTTCTTTCAAAACTCGCACGAACAGACTCAGAGACAGCTTCTACCCCATAGCCATGCGTGAGCTTAACAATGCAAAATAAGAAATAACACTCACATTCAACCAAATTGTTTTTTTATATGTATATATTTTTACCCTTCCTTATATGTTAAGATTGTTCTTGTGAATCGCTCAGTTGGATTGACTTTTTAAATTCCATTGCATCATGTGCAATGACAAATAAAGAGATTCTGATTCTGATTCCTGACCAAGGCCCTACTCCGCCGATTGCTCAGTTTGGCCAGATGGCCTGCTCTATGAAGAGTCCTGGTGGTTCCAAAGTTCTTCCATTTAAGAATGACAGAGGCCACTGTGCTATTCAGGACCTGCAATGCTGCAGAAATTGTTTTATACCTTTCCCCAGGTCTGTGTCCCGATGCACCGGCTCCCCACAGGGCTGTGTGTTGAGCCCCCTCCTGTCTCAGAGGTCTACAGACAATTCCTTCATCTTCATGGCTTGGTTTTTACTCTTGTGTGGACTATCAACTGTGGTACTTATATGGACAGGCGTGTGCCTTTCCAAATCATGTCCAATCAATTTAATTCACCACTGGTGGACTCCAATCAAGTTGTAGTAACATCTCAAGGATAATCAATGGGAATAGGATGAACCTAAGCTCAATTTTGAGTGTCATAGCAGAGGATCTGAATACTTATGTAAAGGTGATATTTCAGTTATTTCTTTTTAATTACTTTGCAAAAAATTTTAAACACCTGTTTTCGCTTCTTCATTCTGGGATATTGTGTGTAGATAGATGATTTAAAAATAAAGAATTTAATCCATTTTAATATGTCTGTAAAGTAACAAAATGTGGAAAAAGTGAAGGGTTCTGAATACTTTCTGAATGCACTGTATATGGACTAAAGACGGGGGGGGGGGATGGTTGCACTAGCATTGCGGTTATTAATTTGGAATTGTTATTATATATTATCAACATTTACTGTGTTTACAGGTCTATTATGTTACTGCAAGCAAGAACTTCATTGTTCCACTGTTATCATTTATGACAATTAAAATACTTTTAGCTACCATGGGGCAGGATGTAGGTTACCATGGGACAGGTTGAAAACAATGTTCATCCTTTAATCTTTTTATACAGATTCTCTCAGGCTTCAAATCTCACTGAATGACATATGGTTCAGGAAAAGCGAAGTGAGTGGAGGGGCATTGTGTGCTAATTTTGACCACAGCAGTAAACAATGGATATGGAAAATAAGTCTTTATTATTTATTCTAAAAATGCAGACATTGATATAGGGTGTAACCCCCACTATCCAGCTGATGTCACTTCTTCTTACGCATGGTATGTACAAAAATCTGTTCCTTGGTGTACATTTTGTGCTTAACATGTTTGTGTCTCCACTTATTTGTAATGCTATTTTTCGTAAGAAACAAGCGAAAGTCACACATAGCAGTCATGACTGGAATTTAATTAGCGGTTCGGTGTTACATATTTGCTATATTAGTTCTTCCGAGCCATCAATGGCAAACAGAAATCTTCTTGTTCTTCATTCAGATTTCCAACATCAGAAACATTTTCATTTTTCTTTTATCAATGTAAAAGGCTTTCTCACTTCAGATATCCAGCTACTGCACGTTTTTTCTTAAATTGAAAAGCATGAAGATGGGAAATAATGCAGTGTTTGTTTGTAGCAAGTGTTTCCTGCAATTAACTATGAACAGATCTCAGAGATTACTCTTATAGCACATCACCATAGATCTACTGTTTTAAACCTGCTTTTTCCTGGAGCAAAGTTTACACTTAGCTTCCAGAGAAACCTTTCTCGATCCTGGGGATTGAAGGCCAACAGCTCCTGAAACAGATTGTCACATCAACTACTTGTATCCAGGTGCAAAATTTTGACTGCACAGGGAAAGACCCGCATTACAACTGGAAACATGGGAGAACATTTTGGCTGAAGCAATACTGTCAAAATGTTAACGAGGCACTGTCACCCTGAAACCACACTTTCCAGTCATGCAAACCAAGACCCAATCCAATAGGTCAGCAACAAAGCAAATCATAGTGAACAGAAAAATGTAGAAACACTGAACAGACCAGGCAGTGCCTGTAGACAGTGAAACAGAGTTAAGGTTTTAGGTCGTCATCAGAACCCCTTATCCAAGACATAAGGCAAAAAAAAGTGATTAAGGCAAAAGAAACAGAGAGGGGAAATATTTTGGAAGGAAATTCAACAACAAAATTACATTAAAAAACAAATTTTAACTGCTGGAATCTAAAAAAAAACAGAAAATACTATCTGCGACCTGTGGAAAGAAAAGTATTTAATCTAATATGTTAACTCTTTTATTCTTTCCTCAGATGCTTATATCAAATGTCAAATGTTGTTCATAGACTAAAGTTGGCATTTAACACCATCATCCCCTCCAAGCTGATTACCAAGCTCACGGATCTGGGTCTCTGCGCATCCCTCTGCAATTGGATCCTCGACTTCCTTATTCACAGACCAGTCTGTCCGTATTGGTGGAAATGTGTCATCCTTGATAACAATCAGTGCAGGAGCACCTCAAGGCTGCATGCTCAGCCCCTGCTGTACTCACTCTATACTCATCATGACTGTGTAGCCGGACATAGTGCGAACGCCATCATCAAGTTCGGTGACGACACCACTGTTGTGGGACAAATCACTGATGGCGATGAGTCAGAGTAGAGAAGTGAGATCGACCGATTGACCAAATGGTGCCAGCACAACAACCTGGCTCTCACCACCAGCAAAACCAAGGAACTAATTGTGGACTTTGGAAGGGGAAGCATGCGGACCCACAATCCCGTTTATATCAATGGGACGATGGTGGAAAAGGTCAAGAACTTCAAATTTCTGGGCGTGCATATTTCTGAAGATCTTTCCTTGTCCCAGCACACTGATGCAGCGCCTCTGCTTCCTGAGAACATTACGGAGAGTCATTATGTCAAGGAGGATTCTCTCGAACTTCTACAGGTGCACAGTAGAGAGCATTCTGACTGGCTGCATCGTGGTTTGGTTCGGCAACTTGAATGTCCAGGAGCGGAAAGAATGCAGAAAGTTGTGAGCACTGCCCATTCCATCATCGGCTCTGACCTCCCCACCATCGAAGGGATCTATCGCAGTCGCTGCCTCAAAAAGGCAGCCAGCATCATTAAAGACCCACACCATCCTCGCCACACACTCATCTCTCCGTTACCATTGGGAAGAAGGTACAGGAGCTTGAAATCTGGAACATCCAGGTTCACGAACAGCTTCTTCTCCACAGTCATCAATCTATACTATTACTAAAAGTCTCATTTTGACCACTAGAAACATAGAAATTAGGTGCAGGAGTAGGCCATTCAGCCCTTCGAGCCTGCACCGCCATTCAATATGATCATGGCTGATCATCCAACTCAGTATCCCGTAAATACCCTCTGAAGCTCCAACTCAACTCTTAAATATAGCTGACTTCAACTACCCTCTGTGGCAGAGAGTTCCAGAGACTCACCACTCTCTGAAAAAAGTCTTTCTCATCTCGGTCCTTACTCTTCCTGCATCTAGCCTCCAACCCGTTCCCCCTCTCAATCTCACTAAATTCCTGCCGAGTCTCCCCAAGACAGTCCTGAAATCCCAGGAATCAGTTGGTGAACCTTCTAACTTCCGTCCTTCCTCATTTTGGATTTGGAGTCCTCCCTTGCTTCCTGTACTAAAAGAAATTATGAAGATCTTAAAGAACTGTGAGATCAGCAGATTGGTCTTCTCGCCTGTCATCACCATGATGAAGGTAACGCCCCTTCCGGGGCCCACCAGCCGTGAGTGAGTGAACTGCCAGCCCACCAGCTGTGAATGAAATGCCAGCCCACCAGCCGTGAGTGAGTGAACTGCCAGCCCACCAGCCGTGAGTGAATCAACTGCCAGCCCACCAGCCGTGAGTGAGTGAACTGCCAGCCCACCAGCCGTGAGTGAGTCAACTGCCAGCCCACCAGCCGTGAGTGAGTCAACTGCCAGCCCACCAACAGTGAGTCAACTGCCAGCCCACCAACCATGAGTGAGTCAACTGGCTGCTCACCAGCCGTGAGTTAACTGCCAGCCCACCAGCCACGAGTGAACTGCCAGCCCACCAGCTGTGGAGTGAACTTGCCAGCCCACCAGCCGTGAGTTAACTGCCAGCCCACCAGCCACGAGTGAACTGCCAGCCCACCAGCCGTGAGTCAACCAGCCGTGAGTGAGTGAGTGAACTGCCAGCCCACCAGCTGTCAGTGAGTGAACTGCCAGCCCACCAGCCATGAGCGAGTCAACCAACCATGAGTGAACTGCCAGCCCACCAGCCATCAGTGAGTGAACTGCTAGCCCACCAGCCATCAGTGAGTGAACTGCTAGCCCACCATCTGTGAGTGAATGAACTGCCAGCCCACGGGACTTGAGTGAGTCAACTGCCAGCACACCTGCCGTAATTCAACTGCCAGCCCACTAGCCATGAGTGAGTCAACTACCAGCCCACTAGCCATGAGTGAGTCAACTGCCAGCCCATCAGCCGTGAGTGAGTCAATTGCGAGACCACCAGCCTTGAGTCACTGAACTGTGAGTCCACCAGTCATGATTGACTGAAATGTGAGTCCACCAGCCATGAGTGACTGAACTGTGAATCCACCAGCCGTGAGTGATTCAACTGTGAGTCCACGAATCCATTTGGCCCACAATGTCCGTACTAGCCTTCTAGAAACCAGTCTCTTCGGCCCACAACACCCATACTAACGCAGCAGAACCACCCCCCCCCACCCCCCCCCCCCACTGGCCACCAATATTGGAATTGGTGGAGAGGTGGAATATTGCGTTGCGGGACCAGCCCTCGCATGTGAAAATGGGCCCAACGGGTCCCACTTAGTCTAGTCAGGCTACTAAATACGACGTCAAACAAGCTCTGAACAATAACAGTCTATTGCACTTTATCTGTTTATTTATTGTGTGCATATATGGTCTATGGTATATAGACACACTGAACTTTTATCTCCTGTTCTGTATTATGCTTACATATTCTGTTGTGCTGCAGCAAGCTCTCTGTCTGTCTGTCTGTCTGTCTGTCTGTCTGTCTGTCTGTCTGTCTGTCTGTCTGTCTGTCTGTCTGTCTGTCTGTCTGTCTGTCTGTCTGTCTGTCTCTCTCTCTCTGTCTGTCTCTGTGCGACCGGGTGTGCGTCAGATTTGCACTTTGATGTCATGGTTCGCCAAAACCACACTTTCAAACCCCGAGATATTTTCCATTTTGCTACACATTACACTTTTACATTCACCCATTCACTCCTCATTACATTTAGACATTTGTATGTACACTTTTAAAAATACAATCCTTCACACCCCCCCCCCCCACACACAACACACTCCACTCATTTGGTGGCCTCCTGCTGGCCAGACACCATAACGGCAGCTGCTGCAGCCTGCTCTCCTCCAAAAATGCCGCCATTTTTTTCCCCGTGGCCAATTTTCGCGACTGAAGCACGTTTGGGGACCAGAGCCAATGGGTCTGTACTTGGTCTTGAATACTATTAAAACTCTGTGAGTGTGTGTCTGCCGACCGACCGGGTGTGTGTCAGATTTGCCCTTTGATTTCATGGTTCGCCAAAACCACACTTTCAAACCCCGAGATATTTTCCATTTTGCTACACATTACACTTTTACATTCACCCATTCACTCCTCATTACATTTAGACATTATTATGTACACTTTTTGAAATAAAATCCTTCACCCCCCCCCCCCCCCACACACACACACTTCACTCATTTTGTGGCCTCCTGCTGGCCAGACATCATAACGGCAGCTGCTGCAGCCAGACTCCTGGACTTAAATATGAAGAAAGACTGGATAGACTCGGCTTGTACTTGCTGGAATTCAGAAGATTGAGGGGGGGATCTCATAGAGACTTACAAAATTCTTAAGGGGTTGGACAGGCTAGATGCAGGAAGATTGTTCCCAATGTTGGGGAAGTCCAGGACAAGGGGTCACAGTTTAAGGATAAGGGGGAAGTCTTTTAGGACCGAGATGAGAAAATCGTTTTTTACAGAGAGTGGTGAATCTGTGGAATTCACTGCCACAGAAGGTAGTTGAGGCCAGTTCGTTGGCCATATTTAAGAGGGTTGGATGTGGCCCTTGTGGCTGAAGGGATCGGGGGTATGGAGAAAAGGCAGGTACAGGATACTGAGTTGGATGATCCACCATGATCATATTGAATGGCGGTGCAGGCTCGAAGGGCCGAATGGCCTGCTCCTGCACCTAATTTCTATGTTTCTCCTCCAAAAACGCCGCCATTTTTTTCCCCGCGGCCGATTTTCCCTGCCGATTCGGCTCCCCGTGGCCAATTTTTCGCGACTGAAGCACGTTCGGGGACCAGACCCAACGGGTCTGCACTTGGTCTAGTATACTTTTAAAACTGTGTGTGTGTGTGTGTGTGTGTGTGTGTGTGTGTGTGTGTGTGTGTGTGTGTGTGTGTGTGTGTGTGTGTGGTGTGTGTGTGTGTGTGTGTGTCTGCCGACCGGGTGTGTGTCTTGTGGGTGTATGTCACATTCCATTTTTTTTAAAGATAAGATTTTTGCCCTTTGATTCCATGGTCCGCCAAAACCAGATCCTCAAACGCCGTGATTTTTTCCATTTTGCTAGACATTACGCTTTTACATTCACTAATGCACTCCTCATTATATTTAGACATTTTTATGTACACAATTTTTAATTAAATCCTTCTCCCTCCCCCCAATATTTCAAAATGTTAAAAAAATCAAACTGCTCTCATCCATAGAATGTTGGTGAACGTTCCATTGTGTGATGTCACAATGCCCAATGCTCACAGATGTCCAATTGGAATTGATTCATTTACATATGCCTTTGCACCTGCCCCAGCCCCCCTCCCCCCGCCTGATGTTCCAGCACGTTCCATTGAGTGATGTCACAATGCCATCCCTCAGATGTCCAATCGGAATGGATTCATTTACATATGCCTTTGCCTCCCCCCCCACCCTCTCCTCTCCACCCAATCCCTCCTCTCTCACCCCCCCCTCCCCCTTCTTACACCATACACCCTACCCCTCCCCTCTCAATCCCCACCACTTCTTTCCCCCTCCCCCTCCCCTCCCAACTCCCCCTCACCCTCCCTCTCTCACTTCCACCACTCACCCCGACACATCTCCACCCTCTCCCCACCTCTCTCACAATCCCCCAGCCTCCCCATCTAACCCTCCCCCACCACCCCCCATCTTCCTCCCCCACACTCCCCCACCTCCCATCTCCCCTCCCCCACCCTCTCCCTCCCCACTCTCTCTGCTCACCCCCTCCCTCCCACGCTTTCCCCTCCCTTACCACTCCCCCCCCCCCCTCCACACTCTTCCTTCTCTCTCCCCTACCCCTCTACCCCTCCCTCTACACTATTCCCCTCTCTCCCCTTCCCCCTCACCCTCCATTCTCCTCCCCCCCCTCCTCCCCACCTCCCTCCCCACCCCTCTCTCCCCCATTTTCCTGCTCTCACCTCCTCCCGAACCCTCTCTCACCCCCACCTCCCCCTCCTTCCACCCCCCTCTCCTCCTCCCCTTCCCCCCTCTTATCCCCCTCCTCAGCCCTCTCCTCCTCCGCTCCACACTCCAGGGGTACTTAGCATGTGTGCGGGGTGGTTGTTAGCGTGTGTGACGCGACATGCTGCCCCCCCACCCCACCCCGCAACCGCACGTTGTCTGTACTTGGTCTAGTACTTATTTAAAACTCTGTGTGTGTGTGTCTGTCGACCGGGTGTGTGTCTTGTGGGTGTATGTCACATTCCATTTTTTTTTCATATAAGATTTTTGCCCTTTGATTCCATGGTCCGCAAAAACCAGACCCTCAAACGCCGCGATTTTTTCCATTTTGCTAGAGATTACGCTTTTACATTCACGGATTTACTCCTCATTACATTTAGACATTTTTACATACACAATTTTTAATAAAATGCTTTCCCCCCCCCCCCCACCAATATTTCAAAATCTTAAAAAAATCAAACTGCTCTCACCCATAGAATGTTGGTGGACTTCCGGTGGCATCAATGGTGTGGTGAGAGACGTCGCTGTTTCGCTCTGCTCCCGAAGAATGTTTTAATGTGCTAAAATAACAGTTGGAAGACGGGGGAGTTCTGAAAATAACTACCGGAGCTGCTATTTAATTGTGTGTTATCAGAAATCCTGCTGATAACAGAGAATAATTGCAGTTTTAAATGAAAAGACAGAAACCTCGCCAGAAGCCTGCAAAAGCCACTTCAAGACCTGCTACAAGAGCCTACTTGAAAAAAACTGAAAAGACTTCTCAATCCCCTCAAAACATCAGCTGAAATTCAGAAGAAGAAGTTGATTTCCCGAAATCCTTCTAACAGAATTGCCTTTAATAATGGAGGAACAAAAAATGGAACTTTGGAAAAGTCAGTATTAGCTTCAGTCACTGAAGGTATTTCAAAACTGATAGAGAGGAGAACTCATACGCTGCAAAAGCCTTCTCTGAAAAATTAAACAAGGTAATGATACGCTGATGGGGAACAATTGATGACTTAACCAAACGTGTGGTCGAAGTTGAGAGAGGATTTAAACAAAAAAATTAAGCGGTGTTGATAAGGATATTGTAATCAAAAACTGGATGCAAAGCTAAAATCTACTGAGGTGGCTATGGAAAGGAAATGGACAATACGATAACTGAGATGGCTAAGGAGATAAAGAGACTAAAATAGGAACAAGAAGTACTGGGAGGGAGCTTGCTAAATGAAGTATAAATGTATGGACTTGGAGGCAAGATCAAGGAGACAAAATTTGAGGATAATTGGAGTAAAAGAGGGAAAGGAGATGGACAAAACTTTCAGGATTTGCTGCCAATTTTCTCAAACAATGTGCTTAAGCTGCCTGAAGCCCCGAGAATAGATATGGCTCCACCGGGTCCGACGTAATGGCTAAGCAAAACATCTTAAACTGCCCCCACCCCCAGACAGATTATTCTGAAATTCTATGACATTTCAACCCTGGAAGGAATTATGAAAAAGATTCCATATGGTGTGAATTTGATGCTTGGAGAAGACAAACTTAGATTCTTCCGTGATTTTCCAGCTGAAGTCATGGAAAAGGGGAACAAGTTTACAAGCACGCGAAGGCTACTGAAAGAGGTCTCGGGAGTAAGATATGGGATAGTATATCCCGCTAAATTGAGAATTTCTTATAACCATGTTGAACGTGCATTCACGGATCCAGAAGAGGCATTTAAATATGCACAAAGTATCACAAAGGAGGTCTATTGATCATTAGGAGTTGGTCTCCTACAATAACATCGAGGAGAAACGACAAAGAAAGGATTGTGTCTCTTTTTTTTAACATACAAAAAAGACTGCTCTTGTTAAAATGGCATACCCTCCTCGAGGCATTGTCTAGACTTTTTATCTTTGGAATGTTAATTCAAGGTCGGATTTTATGTTTCATCTCAACAAAGGACTGACAAAGAAGAGAAACTGTGGTGGGGAAAATAAATTGAGAATATAGTGTAATATAGAATATTATCAATGGACTTGTATATAGAAATTTTTTATGATTTAAGAAACATTATAATTACATACTAACATAAAATATAATTAATAAAAATGGGTAAATATTAAGGCATAGTTAAAACTATAGCTGATGTTTATTAATGATGTTAATTAATTTGCTAATAAGAATAATGAGTTAAATATGATTGATAAGTATTAATAACATATTAACCACACCTTTTATGGATACAGTTAGACTTAGTCTAGATTGCGCGTAAAGGGGGGGAGGAGATTCAGATACTTGGAAATTATCCAAGGGTCTGAATCTGGTTAACCATTGGAACCTGCTGTTGTCTGATACAAAAGTTTGAGACTTAATGTAATAAATCTAGGCTATTGATAGATATGGATATATAATTTAACATAATTACTGTTATATCTAAGTATATAATTAATGTTGGAAACTACTTTTTTTATTTTGTTTTTCCTCTTTGAAGAATACACTTCTAATCTAGCTATTGGAGTAACCGTTTTTCATATATATATATAATTTTGAACTTTGTACCAATCTCTTCCAATTAATAATAATTGGTCAAGGGGGCAGAGCGAAACATATAAAAAACATTTACGGAAGTCAATAAGAATTTTCTACCACCTGTTGGTGGTTTGTTTTTTATTATAATATTTTATTTTTGGATATTATAATATCACTTTTTGTTTGTTAATTATCTTTTTCACGACTCTACACTTTCTGGTCTTTTTTTCAAGGTTTATTCTGAAGGGGAGATGCAACAAAAACTTAACAACTGGGGATGACCATCCTTCATCTGGAGTTATAAGGTTTTGGCTGCACCATATGAAGTAAAGGTATTAACATGATTCATAATGCAAGACGATAAAATAAACAAAAGAAAACTGGAGGAATCACATTTTGTAGTTGGAATATAAGGGGCGCTAATGAACGCAATTAAAAAGGGGTAAGATCTTTGTTGTCCATTTAAAAGCCTTAAAAAGTGATATTATTTTCTTACAAGAGATGCATCTGAAATATCAAACACCGGATAAGACTGAAGCAAATTGGATTGGCAAACATACTACTCTCATTTACTTCTAAATCTAGAGGCACGGCTATTGTCATTCGTAAAGGTATACATTTAAATTAAAAGAATTACTATAGTTAACAGATAACAGAGGGGAGGTACGTCATAGTCACGGGAGAAATTTATTCTACTCCACTTACTTTAGATAAATATTTATGTTCTAATTTGACAACCCCAATTCTTTAGTAAAATTTTGGATATAATTTCAGAACTAATCATCAAAAGTGATAATAGGAGAGATTTGAATTGTGTTTTTGATCCATATTTGGATAAAATCAGCAAAAACAAAAAAGGACTAACATAAAATCTAAAACGAGTGAACTCCTAAATACATACATGAAAAAATACTAATATAAACAGATGTATGGACGATCGCTAACCCAGTAGTGGGTAGGATATTCATTTTATTCAACAGTACATAAAAACATATTCACGTAATTGGATTATTCTTATAGTGGACACAAAAGTAATTCCATATACATATAAATTCTAAATCTATAATAGTATAATTTCTGATCATTCCCCATTAACTTTGTCTTTTAAAATTAGAAGGAATGCCTGATAAAAATTCGTTTTGGAGGTTTAACCCCCCAAATTTTAAATAACTCCACAAGGTTGCACATATTTAAAAGAGCAGATGAGATTCTTCTTGAGACAAATGATACCACCAGATATTTCACCCTCCTCCCCCTATTATGGGAAACTTTTTAAGGCATTTATAAGAGGAACTATAATCTCATATCAAGACTTTCAAAAATAAAAAGAATAATTACTGAACAATTGCAGTTAGAACAAGAAATTAGACAATTAGATTTAGAAAATGCCAAAGAACCAACTGTAGATAAACATAATAAGATAATAATACTAAAATATAAATTAAATAAAATTTTATCGGCCAGAAAAAATAAGATTATTTCAAATTACAAAACAAGAAAATTTGAATTTGTTTGCATAAGACCTCATAAAACTCCTAGCACGCACAGTCCATTGAATCCAGGGACACCAGAAAATACAATTGCTAAAATTAAATCAGACAAAGGGGAATTACTAACATTACCCTAAAGATATTAATAAAGATTTGACTCAATTTTATCAAAACTTATATACATCGAAAACCTCTGCAAATAATACTTCAAATTACAAATTTTCTTAGATAACTGTAATCTTCAAAATTAAATATGGTTGGAACAAGAGGCATTAGGAGCTCAGATTACACTACAGGAAATAGAAGAAACAATTGTTTGTTGAAGGAATGGCAAATCCCAGGACCAGATGGCTTTTACTGTAATGAATTCTATAAAAGATTCTACGAGATAATTTCTCCACGGTTGCAAGATTTATATATATACACTTTTAAAGAAAATAAACTACCAGAAACACTAACTGAGTCAACTATTATACTTATACCAAAAAAGGATAAAGATCTAGAAGACCCAAGCTCATATAGAGCTATTGCACTCCTAAATACAGACCAAAAAATATTAACAAAGACCCTAGCGAGAAGATTGAGTAAATATGTTAGTAAACTAATAAATCCGGACACATAATACTGAAGAAGAACTAGCAATTATTTCATTGGATGCAGAAAAAGCTTTTGATCAAGTAGATTGACAATATTTATTCAAAGTATTGGATAAATTTAACATGGGAGATAATTTTATTTCATGGGTAAAATTATTATATGATAAGGCGACGGCTAGAATACCTACTAATAATATATTATCCCAAAATCCACTTAGCAAGGGGCAATAGGCATGGGAGTGTGCGTTATCGCCCCTGCTATTTATTTTACACTAATGATAGAGCCTTTAGCTGAAAGTATAAAGAAGCCATCCGAATATTCATGGGTATATTACAAACACTCAAAATAATAAAATTTTATTATATGCAGACCGACATATTATGTATATATTACAAATTCACAAATTAGCATACCCAAATATACTAAAATTTAATAGAGGAATTTGGTTCTTTTTTCAGGGATATAGAATAAATTGGAACAAAAGCAAAAATTATGATGATAAAACCTCAAGAGTCGACACATATCTGTGAAATTCCCTTTTGTAGTAGAATTACAACAGAAAAATTTAAAGTATTTGGGCATCCAAATTACTAGGAACTATAAATCATTACTCAACGCAAACTATATGCTTTATTAACTAAATTAATGGGCTGATTAAATTTTGGAAGACACTGCCGATGTCTTTAATAGGCAGAATAAACGCGATAAAAATGATCTTTTACCACAAATATTGTAAACTATTTCAATCAATACCAATATTACTTTACCTAAAAAATTTTCAAAAAAATTAGATTCTGATATTATAAACTTCATATGGGGGGGGGGGATTATAAAAATCACACAGAATTAAAAAAAACCACGCGTAAATCTAAAGAATCAGGGGGACTGACACCCCCTAACATTGTATTATTATTGGGCAGTGAATATTAAAAATATAATCTACTGGTTGGACAGTTCTGCCCAACAGGTAGATTGGATAAGAATTGAGAAAGAGGATTGTTCCCCTTATAATATAGGAGAGATCCTTCTTTCCCCGATAAAACTGAACAATGTAATATTGTGAGGGATAAAGTGATTAAACTCCACTATAGTAAGGAGCTTTAAAGAGGATTCAAACTGATAGGGGCCAGGGAGAGGGTTCTGACACAGCTGTGTATAAAAGTTACCAGACCCATCCTTGAGTAAGAAGTGATAGCATTGTATAGCGGTAAAAGGGAGTGATGTAGATAGATCCCTATCAGTAGAATGGAGTGATAGATGGGGACCCTCGTCACTATAAGTATATACGTAGCTTTAGTGCCTGATTATAGGAGAACTGGAGGGTTAATTGGGAGGTGAGTAAAACTAGGGTAGGTCATGAACCAAAATGAGGTGCATGCTTTATAAAATAAATGGAATATTACAAAACACACCCCTGGTCAAAGAAACTGCTCATTACATGATCATGCGATGTTGTGATGTGAGACGGTACTGGGGGATGTACCTACAGATTGTGCACCTCAGACCCTGTTTGGGGGAACGGGTCGGAGGGAGGTTGGAGTGTAGAATTGTGCGTATTTAATGGGGGATGACTTTTGACTTCGGTGGGTTCAACTTGGAGCGGCACCCGGTTCTGCAGACTCGTAAAATTAATAAAGAATCTCTTGCTTCCAAGATTAGTTTGAGTTGTGATTGTGAGGCACATGCATATATCACAAACTGGTGGGTCTTGTCCGCGATCGCCGACTCTGGCTGTTGTTGGAGGCAAGAAGGAAGGGAAGGTGCACTGCTGATTCAGCACAGTCTCTGATCTCCTTTGCTTGCCATCAGCAGTTTGAGCGAGTGATATTCGGGTAAAAAGACTCGGGAAGCAGAGGGGGTGTAAAGGATTATATTAAGGAACGGTCGAGCGATTCTTTTGCACTAAGACCCAGGTAAGAAAACTGGTCTATTAAGTATTGCCTGGGCGGACCGGGGTAAGCTCGGACGGGATTAGTCCGACGAGACATTGGGAAACAGGAACGGGATTAGTGAGGGTCCTGGGAAATGAATACAGGTCACACTGGTATTTGAGCCGCACATTCCGCCCGATATGTCCGTTGGGGCGAATGTTGCACGGATGGGTGAAGGGAACACCGGGGTAAGAGTAAGGGAATCTATGAGTAATAGTTTTGTTACTTTTATTAGGCAAGGAGGCTTTCCGAGGGAGGTTGGTGTGGTGGGTCAAGGCTGGGCTCATAATGAAGACTGGATAGACTCGCTTAGTACTCGATGGATTTAGAAGATTGAGGGTGATCTCATTAGAGTCTTAAAAATTAATTCTTAAGGGGTTGGACAGGCTAAATGCTGGATATTGTTCCGATGTTGGGGAAATCCAGAACCAAGGGGGTACATGTTTACGGATAAGGGGGATGTCTTTTAGGGACAGAGATGAGGAAAAATTCAAACAGTGGTGATTCTTGTGAATTTCTGCCACAGAAAGTAGTTGTGGGCCTGTTAGTTGGCACATGTTTGGAGCAGTAGGGAAAACAGAAAGGCTTGAGAAAAGCAACGGAGACCCCCCATGCAAAGTTTAGCAGTGACCCCCTATTAAATGTTGTATGGGTTACCTTATTTGGGGAATGATAGAAGGAGATACACCACCATAGGGGCAGTGATGCATTCTTAAGGATCTATTTAATGGCAGTATTCTCGTGCCTTACCAGAATTAAAAGCTCATAGGGACTATTGGCGCAATGCCCACCACTCGACTTCAATAATGTGTAAAGGCCGGCGAATGGGTATGGTCAAGAATTGGGAAGGCGGAGAAACTCCAGCCCAGGAGGACGGCCCATTACCTAGTATTACTGACAAACCGAGACAGTCAGGACGATCAAAAGAATAGGGTTGGACCCACGCAATCCGGGTATAAGGACCGTCTGATCCACCCGCCCTGATGAGTAGGAACAGTGGATGGTGAAGGCCAGGAAAAATTAGCCTTTCATTAACTTAAAAAAAAAAAAAAGAATTGGAATGCATAACTGACAGTATGAAAGGAGCGTTTGGGTATTGTTTGCTTTGATGTAATTATGGTATAAATGTATTAATAATAGTGATAAATGTTATCATCCTATCAGATACTGAGGGTGGACAACCCGATCATTTACCGATCATTCCCATGTGGAACGATGCTTGTAACCTGAGGGGACTAGCAAATTGTGAAGAGGGGGGAAAGAAGTATTTTATGGTAGAATAGGAAGATATGTAGGCGGTTTGGGTACGTTTACGACGAAAGGGAGAGAGGATGTGTTTGTTAAACCAGGGTCAGAATGGTTTAGGTTATCCCTTTCCAGGCTTAAGATGGATTTTAGATATAATAAAGGAGCAAGTATTAACCGGAGTTTACGGAAGTTAGTAGTCACCAGGCCTCCCCTTCCCCACCACTCAGCCTCAAATGACCAGACATTGTACGAAGAAATAAAGAAGCAGATTGAGATACCCTTACGGTATTACAAAACTGTTATTTGTCCATTTCCTCCGTAATATTAATCCTTACTTATACACACTTTATTAATATACGGACCACTGATGAGCTCACGATATCTATGAGATGATCCATTGTGACTTCTGGGAGCCTGATGTATAGGCACCTGTCACAGTG